>JAUTXW010000994.1:0-26465 GCA_030620095.1 Kuschelorhynchus macadamiae | reverse complement strand
TAAATCTAAACTGGTTCATATACGAATAAACATAAAGTTATAAAGGTTTCTTATTTAACCGCTTATTGAATTCTCCGGAACTCGGGGCCGTGTCCAGGAATCTAAAAACTAAATAATTAATAACTTAATGCTTCTCTACCAGGGGTGTGCAGTCCGTGGAGGCAAGGGAAGCAGTGCTTCCCCAAAAAAATTTCCAAATATCTTCTAAAATGTAATTTTTGAAATAGGAAACCATTAATTTAGTTTATATTGAAAATACTAAAATATTATCTTAATGATCAAGACCATAATAAATGCGGCCTTGACTCCGACCCAGCTACAATAGAATATCGAATAGAACCTATGCGGGCCGCTAGCTTCTCTGCAGCCAAGTCCTGTATGCTTGATTTCCTGTGAATCGAGTCAGAGGTTATTGAACTTTCCACCGGCTGTTTGCAATTTTTGCATTTCAGTCGCGTGCTTTAAGTGGGGACGGAAGCTATCGTTGGAATAGGTTCTTTGTTTGAACGGCTATCCGTGTGTTGTGATACGTATATCGCGTCGTGCATGGTGCGATATTGAAGACAATAATACGGACGTGGATATGGAAATACCGTCAACTTCGGCTGTCGGTAATAACGTTGAAAATGTAGGAGAATTTAGTAAGAAGAGTGTGTGTGAATGTGTGGTGTGTGTCTTAATAATAAGGGGATTTTCAACACTAAACTTCCCTGATAAGCTTCAAATAATTTCCAAACGAAGGGCAAAACCGCCTATGAAAAATTTAACCACAAAAAAGAAAAAGCGTGTTAGACATTTTTATCCGGAAAAACAATACGAACAATTTAAATGGCTAACAGGGTGTGAAAATATAAGTAAATTATTTTGTTGGTTATGTTTACTTTTTGAAAATGAAAAAGCGCATTTACAGGCCGTCATAAAAGAAAAATCTTCGGCAAAACCAGAATTGACCACGCCCTTAATAAACAGTTGGAAATTAGTCACCGCCAACACAATGAACTAGTCGATAAAAATAGGCAAATGTTAAGAAGACTTACCGATATTGTTTGTTTTCTCGGACAGCATGAATTGGGATTTAGAAGTTATGACGAAACAAAGGTTTCTTCAATAGGGAAAATTTTCAAGATTTACTTTATTTAGTTTAATGGCTAAATATGATGATTGCTTAAAAAATCATTTAGAGCAGTCTAGCGTTTTTCGGGGAAAGTCGAATCGAATCCAGAATGATTTAATTTCCGCTGTTGCAACCATTATTCTAAAAAGAATTAAGCAGGAAATTGGCGGGGCGCGGTTCATTGCTATTGTCCTGTACGAAACAAATGATATCACTAATTTTAGCCAATTATCTATAGTAATACGCTACGTTAAAACAGACGGAAGTATTCAAGAGCGATTTTTAGGTTTTAAGAATGTGTCTGAAAATCGTACAGCAGATGCATTATATACTGTCGTTTATAACGTTACTAAAGAAATTGATGGAAAGAAAAAATTAGTTGCTCAAAGCTATGATGGAGCTGAAGTGATGGCAGGACAATTAGGGGGTCTGCAAGCTAAAGTTCGAGAACCTTTCCCAAGTGCTGTGTTTGTCCATTGTTTTGTTCGTAAATTAAATTTAGTTTTATCCCAGTCCATCAATCACATTAAAGAGTGTAAAATATTTTTCGTTACTTTAAGTGGCATGGCTGCTTTTTTTTCCAAGTCAACAAAACGTACACAAGGTTTGGACTCCATTGTCCACAAACGATTGCCCAAAGTAGCTCCTACTAGGTAGAACTATAATGGAAGACTTGTGTTAACAGTATCTGAAAATATACTGAATCACTGATTGAACTATTTGAGAATATAATAGAAAATAATGAAACGTGGGACTCAGAAGCAATAAATAGTTCGAGGGGGTTTTTGGACTGTTTGAAACGAGATTTTCATTTTAATTATTTGTTGAACATATTTTCAGAAATATTTCCATTCTCGGACAATGTTTTTAATATATTAAAAACTAAAATAAATGATATTGCTTTTTGCCTAAAAAAAGTGGATGATTTTAAATCCATGTTAAGCCAAAAATGACATGACTTTGACCTATTTTGGGAGAAAACGATGACGTTAAATGTAGAGCCACAAGCCAAGCGTCTTCGAACAGACAAGGTGGGAGATGTTCAAACATCATACAGACGTCTCTTATTAAATAGTCGATCAAATTCAGCAACAAACAAACTATAGATTTAACGGTTTAAATGATTTTATATTCCTCGAGTTCTGCAATTTTGATGCATTTAAACGAAAAACTTTTCCAGAAGATGCGTTTAAATCTCTTCTTCTTCTTCATTATGGCCAGTTCTTCGTCCGAGTGTTACTGCGATCTGAACTAAAAGTGATTTACGAAACTGATAACATTAGCGCAAAAAATAACGCTAAGGAACTAATGCAATTTTTAAAAGACAAGGAGCTGGAAGTGTCGAAATTGTTTGAATTAGTATTGACAATACCTGCCACAAGTTCATCAATAGAACGCAATTTTCCAACACTTAAACGTATAAAAAATTTCGTGAGAAATTCAACTGGGCAGGAGTATCGATGTTTTTATGATGACGTCATTGACGAATTTGTAAAAAATGATCGAAGAATCGAATTACATTACAAATAGGTAAGTTTCCAAAAATTGCTTCTCTTTCTTAAAATTTCACCGCACGCCCCTGTTCTGTACAGAATGATGGTGTGAACTTAGCACTTAGGTACCTGTTTGCAAGTGTTGATTTTATATATACAGATTGTCCTGAAGAACGACCATCCTTTCTTTGTACAAGATCATCAAAAAACGTAATCGTGTCTTCTGATCCAATTAAAATCAGGATTTTTGGCTTTATTGGGGACGACCCTAAAGCTTCCAGGAAGTCATTTGCTACTACAGGTGACAGTGGATATCCCGTAGCTGCTCCTGAGATTCCTGTAGATCCCTCGTGCAATCGAAAATCAAACGTCGAAAAGCCAACAAAGATATGAAAAGAAAACGTTTTTTGCACATCTATTGTAGTTATGACTTCCATCATTGTTTCGTGGAAATCAGGTCTGCCACATATATCTAGCCTATCGGCCAACCTAATTTTGACTTCCCTCGTAAAAGGGAAGTATTGTAGTTGAAAAACAATCACCCCTTTGGATTTTTTCAGATCTTCACGTTTCAGGGTCCGTAGATGCCGAAAATAACATTTATTTACTCCTAAAAGTTATAGTTTGGCGTCGCGACGCTCGGAAAATTCGACATTTTCACCGATAAATGCAGGACTTCAGAAAATCGTCCATATCTCCGAAACGATTATCTTTAAACTGACGCTCGAATCAGATTCGGAATCTACGGAAAATTCTCTATAAGATGTATAATATTTCGCGGGAAATCCGCTTTGTAGACCCTTTTTTCGCGATACGAAAATACGCTCGCGTATATCGACAAAATGGCGTCGCGACGGTAACATCGATCGATAAAAAAATTCATATTTCGAAAACGGGATTAGATAGAAAGATGCGGTTTGTACCGTTTTATTAAGAAATGATTAGTTTATAACATACTACAACGAGAAAGCTGTATTATAATGGGAAAAGACAAAAAAAAATTATCGAAGTGAAAATTTCGTTATATTTTCGAAAATATTCAACCTATCAAGAAACAGATATGTTTAATGTATTCAGCAGCTCAAAACACCCCTAAAAACATATTTTCATCTCATTATTAGAAAAAAAAATTTTTCGGTCAAAAAAAAAGACATACAGAATCTACGGAAAATTCTCTATAAGATGTATAATATTTCGCGGGAAATCCGCTTTGTAGACCCTTTTTTCGCGATACGAAAATACGCTCGCGTATATCGACAAAATGGCGTCGCGACGGTAACATCGATCGATAAAAAAATTCATATTTCGAAAACGGGATTAGATAGAAAGATGCGGTTTGTACCGTTTTATTAAGAAATGATTAGTTTATAACATACTACAACGAGAAAGCTGTATTATAATGGGAAAAGACAAAAAAAAATTATCGAAGTGAATATTTCGTTATATTTTCGAAAATATTCAACCTATCAAGAAACAGATATGTTTAATGTATTCAGCAGCTCAAAACACCCCTAAAAACATATTTTCATCTCATTATTAGAAAAAAAAATTTTTCGGTCAAAAAAAAAGACATACAAAAATATGCAAAATTTTCGAAAAAATTTTAGGTCTCAGATTTTAACAAAAACTTCTTCATACCCTAATTTGATGCCGTAGAAACCGAAAATAACATTTATTTACTCCTAAAAGTTATAGTTTGGCGTCGCGACGCTCGGAATATTCAACATTTTCACCGATAAATGCAGGACTTCAGAAAGTCCATATCTCCGAAACGATTATCTTTAAATTGACGCTCGAATCAGATTCGGAATCTACGGAAAATTTTCTATAAGATGTATAATATTTCGCGGGAAATCCGCTTTGTAGACCCTTTTTTCGCGATACGAAAATACGCTCGCGTATATCGACAAAATGGCGAATGCAACGGTAACATCGATCGATAAAAAAATTCATATTTCGAAAACGAAATTAGATAGAAAGATGCGGTTTGTACCGTTTTATTAAGAAATGATTAGTGTATAACATACTACGTCCTCTTGAATTTTCAAAAACATGAAATCGCAAAATTCTACTCGTCGGTCTGTCTCTTCGCGTCATAGCTAAAAAACTACTATCACTAGATCGAGTATTATAGAAATCAACTGATAAAACTTTGGAACGAATCCAATATGGTGGTACAAAATAGCAGTTTAATAAACTACTTAAAAATTTACCCTGATAAACTACCTAATGAATTGATTTCAAATTGAGTGTCATAAGTAACTGTGGTATAGATATGAACTAGCAAAAACTGAGCTGCTCAAACTAATCAAACATTTGTAGTCGTGAAAAAAGTCACCATCTCAGATTTTACATATCTTTACATATTTCCCTAGATCCCAAAAAAATATGTTTTATCAATTCACGTTGGTCCATCTGTCTTTGTGTCAGTTCGCGGCATGGCTTAAAATCTACTTAATAGATTAACTTCAAATTTTAGTTAAAAACGGAGGGTCATATGGGTATGATCTAATAATATTTTGTTAAAAATCCAATATGCCTGAACAAGATGGCGGCCTAATGAAAAGTTTAACAATTATTACTAAAAAAATAATTGTCGAAATAGGTACCTCAAATTTTGCACAAAAATCAAGTGATATATAGGAATGAGCTAGTATTTAAAAAAAACCGCCTGACAAACTACTTATTAGATCAATTTTAAATTTTGAGCAAGCATTAAGAGTGATATATACATAAACCGGTATAGTTCAAGCTAGTAAAACAAAATGACGGCCAAATAAATTTTTTAAAAAATCAACGTAAAAAAATCTTGTTCAGTTGACATTAAATTTTACAGAAAAACTAAATGTGATATAGGGATACGGATTTAAAATGACCATCTAAAGCTATGCCCTGTGTACTTTTCCGGATTTGGTATATTTAACTATTCTGCAATTTCTTTGCCCATTGTCCGAAATTTATTTATTCTATTTTTTGTAAGATATATTTACCTTTTTGGCAAGTAAGAAAAAATGAATTTTCCGCATTAGTTGGAGGAATGTCAATGTATTTTTCACAAATATAATTAAACTTTATCGTAAATTTTCTTACTGTTTGATTTTTCGTGTGAGGAGTAGTTACCAATAAAGCCGATCCAAGATTTTGAATATTGTTAATAATCCATTAAATGTTGTCCATTTGATCCACAAGCTTTTTACCTTTTACTTGTTAAATTTTCAAATAACTAAGAAGGTACAGGGTGTTCCAGCGAGGACTAAACAGGGACCTATTTCCGACCTTCCTTGTATTTTGGAAAAATTCAAAATAGCCAATCGATGTATTTTTTCTTGTAGAATCCAAAAATGTCATCGAAAAAATATTTGAACCAGAAACAAAAGAGTTACGCTATGCATCAGGTGTTTTTTAAATGGAATGTATCGTTTTTTATACGATTTTTGGAAAGAGTGATTTTTTTTATGTCCGTTCTGATTAAAAGATTTGGTTTTGCGAAAGCTGTTTATATTACATTTTAATGTTTTACAAACTAAAATTCTAGCTTCACCTGTTTAAAATATACGATAGGTTGGTATAGGTGATCAAGGTAAAATGACGTTTGAATGCTTTGTCAATAAAAATTGACATTATTTTAATTATTGTCGAAGTCTTCACTTAAAAAATATATATTTGATTCTCATCGAAATGAAATACTCTTTGGACGAGAGACTACAGATTGTTATGCTATTTTACAAGTGCCAAGAAAATGCAAGAGAAACAAGAAGAAGATTTATTGCAAATTTTCATAGAAATATATCCATCAATACAATTCTAAGGATAAAAAACCTATTTGAGGAAAATAAAACTTTACATGATAGAAAAAGAAATTCAATAAAAAATAATTATTAAATAATATAATAAAACTACTTATAACATAAGTTTTCAATGTCACCGCCGTTTTTCTCGAAACAACATCGATAACCCCTTTGTAGCCTTTCTAAACTTACTGTTACAATATGATTTTCCCGGTTAAGGCGGTTTATTTCATCGACAATTTTTCCCATGATCTCTTGAATATTTTCGTTTCGTTGTCTGTATACGACGTTCTTCAAATGACCCCAAAGAAATGTATCCAAAACTGAGAGGTCGGGGCTATTGGGCGGCCAAGCATATGTTCCATTTCGCCCTATCCATTCGTTATGGCGCCGATTTAAAAATTGAACCACATCATGCACAGCATCAGGAGGCGCCCCATCATGTTGCCAAATTAAATTCTGATATTCTGCCAATGGTAAGTCTTCCAAAAAATTTTCAATTTCGTTTTCTAAAAACTCATAATATTTGTGCCCATTTAAAGTCCCGTTAAAAAATATTGGTCCCAAAATTTTATTGTTTTTTATCCCACACCAAACATGAATAGAATTCCTCCCTTGAAATTTAATAGCCTGGAACTTTTTTGGATTTTCAACGGCCCAGTGGTGACTATTATGTCTGTTGAATACTCCCGATGTTGTGAAAGTAGCTTCGTCGGTCCACACAATATTTTTGAATAAATCAGGGTCTTCGTTTTCTTGCCGAATTACCATTTGAGAAAAAAATTGGAAGCGAAGTTCTTTTTGTGCCGGTGTTAGGTGCTGAAGTGGAAGGATACGAAAAGGCCTAAATTTATGAATTTTCAGAGTCCTGTGAACAGTCCCTCGGGTAACTCTTCACGCCTTACACCGCCACCGTACTGAACTTCCCGAACTGCATCCGAAATAGATTTGGTTGGATTAACTTGAAAATAATTTATAATGGCCTGGTCTCGATTTCTTCTTCTTTGTATATTTCTTTTTCTATCATGTAAAGTTTTATTTTCCTCAAATAGGTTTTTTATCCTTAGAATTGTATTGATGGATATATTTCTACGAAAATTTGCAATAAATCTTCTTTTTGCTTCTCTTGCATTTTCTTGGCACTTGTAAAATAGCATAACAATCTGTAGTCTCTCGTCCAAAGAGTATTTCATTTCGATCAGAGTCATATATATATTTTTTAGGTGAAGACTTCGACAATAATTAAAATAATGTCAATTTTTATTGACAAAGCATTCAAACGTCATTTTAACTTGATCACCTATACCAACCTATCGTATATTTTAAACAGGTGAAGCTAAAATTTTAGTTTGTAAAACATTAAAATGTAATATAAACAGCTATCGCAAAATCAAATCTTTTAATCAGAACGGACATAAAAAAAATCACTCTTTCCAAAAATCGTATAAAAAACGATACATTCCATTTAAAAAACACCTGATGCATAGCGTAACTCTTTTGTTTCTGGTTCAAATATTTTTTCGATGATATTTTTGGATTCTACAAGAAAAAATACATCGATTAGCTATTTTGAATTTTTCCAAAATACAAGGAAGTTCGAAAATAGGTCCCTGTTCAGTCCTCACTGGAACACCCTGTACATTTAAACAATTTCTAAATCTGTTATCTTTGTTGCCAGGTAAACATTCGGTGCTTCTTTTATAAATCTGTTAATTGGAACGTTTTGGATTTTTTTGCTTTGTAACTTTCTGATTTTCGTTTTAAAATGTACGTAATTTATGATAGGTTTCAATACAATATTTTTTTAATACCAAGCGTACTCTTTAACATCGAGTAATGTACCCAGGAAGGTTTATACTTTTTGGACAACACTCCAAAATAGGCGACATGAAAGTGGATTTGGTTGCTTCAAAAATATCTGGCGGTTACTACCAATTTCACTTTGATCGTTTAAACTCATTTTAAGCAAAATTAGTTAACTTTTAAGAAAGAAATGTAGGCAAAACAATTTAATTTTAATATAAATATGATGTGCCGATTATGATCTTTTGTTTTTTCATGGCATTCGCGACAAAGTGTTTTAAGCGCGGTATTAAATGCGTAAGTGTTTTATGATTTATGCAGCCCGTGAGTAATGAAATCATTACTCACGGGTATGATGTCTATTATCAACGGCATAGGTAATCAATAACATTATCTAGCTAAAATCGCTTTTGTAATATAGAAATTATTTCTTAGTCAAATAAAATTAACAGAATGCGTTAAGACATCGTAAAATTAAATTATATTCTCTCAATTGAAATGCGTTAAAAGCGCGCATTAAATGATTTATCATTTAGAAGGATCTGATATTTTCAGAGCGTTGCATAAAACAGTGACGAAACGAGAGATGGACCTCACGCTTCCAAATACCGTGCGAATCTTTTTTTTTTTGATCAGCGTTTCTGTGTTAAACAAGGAATAAAATCTTCCTTATTTAGCGGAGTGATTTTTGCGTAATCTTGACAGTTCTAAGCCGAGCTAATAGTACCACACAGGAAGATATCATATGTGGGTTCTTTATTGCACGACGGCGTTACAGACTGCACGTCTCTTAGTCGTGACTGTCTCATCTTCTTTTAATGCAAACACGGTTAAATGGTCTACCGGGACATTAAAAATGCTGTGTAAATTACGCAAAGCTCCGTAAGCTTTTTGTTTAAGATTTATTTACTTAATTATTTAATGATATACATATCTTTCAATAAATAACCTGATACGACAGAAGCCTATGAACAACGGGATGTCGATAGACCTAAGGCTGTCGACATCTCGTCGGGAGCTAGTGGCTTAGAACAAATTTGAGTTGAGGGTAGACCGTGTGGCAGAAGGGTGTGTTTCGGCTCTTTGTATAGCCCTCCTACAGTCAATATAAATCTTGCCTTGGCGATTTGGAGAATACGTTTATTAGCTTTGTATCGGAATATGATTTTGTTGCATTCGGCACGGACTTTAATAATGACTGCTAAATAAAAATGCAGGTTGTTATGTTTTTCTTGAAAGTTTTCTATTAAAATATGGTCTACATCAAGTCAATGGGAAACCGACGCGCATCACAGCTGATAGTCATAGTTTACTGGATTTGATTATTTTAACAAACCGCGACATCTTGGATAGTGCTCTCGTTCTAGATATGAGTAATATTTTAGATCATTAGGAACTTTTAGGCCACTTAATTTTTCGCGCCGTTATTACGCCTTAAACGATAACAAGATTTTGTGCATTTTAAATAAAGCTCTCTTTGGCGTAACCATAATCTAGCCTCTTTTTTCCATTATCGATAGTTATCTGTTTAAATTTAATTGGGTTAGTTTTATTAGATTTATTCGTATTCTAGCATTGAGAATAAAATTATTTGAAAATGCTACAAGGCGCAAGAATCCAAGATCATAATTTGATCAGAGGTATAATTCTTCATGACATTTTTGACCATCTCCTAGAGAATAGAAACGTTCCTGTAATACGTATTTTTACTCTGGAAGATATAGATGCTGCAGATGCAAAAATTTATTTTCGATTAGGTAAAGAAGATATACCAAGGTTCTGTCAAGCTTTGCAAATACCAGGCAACATTATGACTCGATCAAATCATAAATGCAGTGGTAGGTGAATCAGTGTCTCTCTATCTTAGCCAAAATTGATTGAAACAGGTTGTTGGCTGGTTCGATTCCCATGGATTTTTGCCACACATTTTCACTGTATCCGAGAATGTATAAAACTACTTAGAAATTTTACCCTCAAATATATCTCTGTCGCTTAACTTTTGTGTATTTGAAAATATTTTCAGTAGACACATAGGAAAACCAATTGGACTTGACAACACTGTGAAACTTTCGCTCCCTTATTAGTGTAACGTAAGTCCAACAATACTAACGGGGCCCGTTATCAGTTATTAAGAGGATCGGTTATTTTTTCGCTACTGCGCTTGATCACAATAACAATAAGTGGCATAAAAAGTGCCTAATCTGTTGTTTCCTTGCGGCTAAAGTTACAGAGGCCAAAACCTGGCGTTAAATATCGTACGTATCGCGATTTTAGTGGTTTAAGTTACGATAATTTTGTGCATGATCTACTCGAAACTAGATTTTAACAGTTTTCCGACTTCGTACTTGCAAACAATGGAAATTTTGATATATTTAATAGTTTTTGCACGCTACAACAGTGGGATATTTTCTAGTTGTTCTGGAATAATTTTCTAGTTGTTCTGGAACAATTATCGCAAGGATCATAGGTCCTAAAAATTATGCGCTTTCCTAAAATAAAGACCCCAGTCCCGAAGCACTCTGGTTGTACCTGTTCAAAAATTAAATGCTGATTTTGTGTAGACCAGTTTCTCATGTTATGACGATTGAAAAATAACATTCGTCTTACAAGAAAACAAGTTTTCCAAAAGACTCATATGGATTTGTTGTAAATATCATTGGCAAAATAATGTTGGACTCACGGTATCGTCCTTAGAGTAAGAATTAAAGTAGAAATCACAATTCATTCATAAATCACGTTAGGGGTATGCGCCAACATGGTTCCCCTACTTTTCACATTCTATCGACCAATGTTTACGATTAAACAAGAAGTGGGGATGGGCCATGGTCAAGCCGTGGCCATTTGTTGACGAATGCCAGTGACGGCGTGAGTTTTCACTTGCCGCATAAGGAAATATCATTAATCGTGAAAAAATTATCTTTCCGGGTTTTTACAGATCCTCATGTTTTCCCATTACTGTCAGTCGGTCGGTCTGTTCCGGTATAGCTAAAAAATCCACTTACTCGATTAACTTTAATTTTATTAAAATTGCGTCTGATATAAAAAAAAATGGTAAAATATTGGTATGAATTCAATATGGCGAAACAAAATGACGACCTGTTAAAACATTTGATGTACGAAAATGAAGATATGGGCCTTGCTTTATTACCGTTGACAAAAAGAAGGATTCTTACCTCTTCCTTAATGAGGTAAATAGGTATTTTTACAAATTTCAAAGAAATAATCGTTCTTTACTTCACCATCTAAAATCGAACCATTAAGTGAGGTATGTTTAAAAGAAAATTAGTTATTTATGTATTTTTAAACTTTAGTTTTTAGTTATTTTTGCCTTATATTACTGACATTTTTTAATTGTAACATTTAGAAAAATTTTGCTGCGCTTTTATTGACTTCCTATTCGTCTGATTGTATGTTTGTATGTCTGTTTCAAATCTTGTAATGGATTTTTCAGCACTTCCATTACCGATTATTTTCAAATTTGACATGCATGCACTTTCGGATATAAAAAATCCGAATTTCTTTAGTCAACGTTTAGAAATCTAATATGGCGGCGCCAATACGGCCGACGAATTTTGTTACTTGTGTAGCTAAAACTGAAAATCGGTGCCTAGGAAACTTTAAAAAAGCCATCATTTAAAAATTCAAAATAGCGGTATCAAAATGACAATGTCAACAGGTCGGACGGATGATTTTAACATTTGTGGGGAATATTTAAGAATGCACAAGAAAAATCAAAATTGTGGCAAGAATATTCCGAACGAATTTTGTCATTTGTACAGATTCGGCAGAAATATCGGTATCTAGAAGTATTTAAGAACGAAAGTTATGAAGTTTTAGTCAACATTTGAGAATTAAAAATGGCGGCCCCACCATAGCAGACTTGATTAAAATTCGGCATTTAGGGGCATTTAAGACTACACATCATAGATTTTTGTCAGCATTTTAAAAATTCAAGATTGTATTGCCAACATGGTGGCGGAATTGTAACATTTGTATAGATTTGGCTGAAAAAAAGTAGGCATCTGGGGGTATTTGAGAATACATTTCATACATTATTGATTATTTTAATATAATATAGATATATTCTATAATTATTTTAATTCTCTAATAGGAAAAACTATCGTAATCGTCACCTCAGAGTCTTTCTTGTATCACTTTGCTTCTGAGGATTCTCGCATGACCCCCAACGAAATAAACGTTCTATTATACTGAACCGTTATCTTCATTAATGATTTTGGTTTCAGATTGATGAAGATAACCTGTATCAGAAATTAATTATCAAAGAAATGATTCACATAAAAAAAGAAAAAAATGCAGTAAATGACAAACAAGACATAAAAAATTTAAGTCAAATATACCATAATTTGATATTTTAGTATAGTTTTAACTTCGTCTAAGCCATTATTTTTAAAATGTAGTATATCATTGTGAATGTCTGAATCTTCTCTATGGTTTAAATTAAAAAATAGCAAAAAATTATCTTTAAATTCCTCAAAAAAAACCTACTAAGATAAGAACACCTTTTTACCTAAAAATGTGCCATGAGTTGCTTGGCAAACCACTAACTTGCTGCCTATCATTCAAATATAAATAAATAATCAACATGTATTTTTCGAGCTATGTAACTTTAGCTTATTAATTTTGTAATAATTATTGTCAATAATATAAAATTTTAAATCAGTTTTAGAAAAATTGTAAATGTCATTTTATAATTAGACCACTAAATGTTTTTTAAATTAATTGTAAAAAATAAAGGAATGAGCAATTTTTGAGAAAGCCTACTATGATAGGCGAAACGTCAAGTTAATCCCATTGTTTGATTTTGCAAATAAACCTATACCCAAGAAAGAAGTCCAATTAATATATACCGGGTTTAAGAAACAAATTGAATAATATATATATATATATATATATATATATATATATATATATATATATATATCTCTTTTTTATACCTCTTATCTTCTATCTTTTGCTCGTCTAGACCTGGCTTCCATTTTAAAATCTTTATCTAAAATATCGAACTCAAAACCCTTGTGCCTCTGCATTAGCATTATACTGAGCAGCTAGAGGCAAACTAAAGAAATAAAAAATTGGTTATAAAACTTAAGAACTTTTAATTAATAATAACAAAACAAAACACAAATAAAAAAACAATTAAACTTTTATTTCAATATATATATATATATATATATATATATATATATATATATATATATATATATATATATATACAGTGTGTATCAGCCAAATGGAATAAATTCGATAATAAATAAATGGGGGCGTGTTCGGAAAAACGCTTGGACCCGTCGATTGGTATTTTTAGTTGCTCATTTTCTCCAATAAAAACTTTTTATACAGGGTGTGTCCTGTAACAGTGGTCAATGCCAACTTTCTTATTTCAAATGCAACACCCCGGATATTATTTAATTTTTGGATTCTTTAGGAGATTCTAAACATATTTTATGTTCAATGTCCTATACCTATCTTCAACTATTTCGGCAATATTAAGTGTTTTCAAATTTATTTTTATTTTATTTATTTCGAATTTATTATTATTCATGAAAGTGGCTCTGGTTACTGAACTATTTATTTGATTACAAAAATTCGCTACAACACACTCAATACTTATTTACCATTTAGGTCTTCATATTAAGAATGTAAGCAAAAACCATTTTAGCGTTCCTTTTTATTGATATGGAACAAAAAGAGCCAGTTTTGTTTACTTTTAAGTTTTGTTTACTTTTGTGTAAAATGCCAGCCTTTCTCTTTGCAAGACAGTAGTTGTCAGTGTCAGTGTCAAAGTCTTTTGAATTTCGTTAACTGCATAATACCTAATATCAGAAAAATGGTTCATTTAACAGAAATGCATAAAATAACAATTCTACAAATGATTGGTTATGGAGATAACACACGAACACAAGTGGAAGTTGCTCGCTTATTTCATGAAAAATTTCCAAATTTGCCGCATATATCCCAAGGGACAATTAGTAAAATAGAAAAGCAGTTTCGCGAGCTTGGACATGTGAGGCAGATAAAAAAAGCAGCTGCCAATTCAATAAATGATGATACTAAATTGGATATTATGCTTGAGTTTGAGGAAAACCCACATATTTCTAGTCGACAGGCCGCCGCAATGTTCGATATTAGCCATTCGTCGATTATTCGAACATTAAAAGAAAATAAGATGCATCCCTATAAAGTGATACCAACTCAGGAGCTCATGGAAGACGATTATGATAGGAGAACTTATTTTTATGAACAAATGATGGCTATGTTAGATAACAATGTTATTCAATTAGAACATGTTTTGTTTTCGGATGAGTGAACCTTTACACTTCACGGTCATGTAAATCGTCAAAATTGCCGCTATTGGTCTAGGGAAAATCCTCACTGGATCAGCGAAGAACATACTCAATATCCTGAAAAGGTTAATGTTTGGGCAGGAATTGTTAGGGATCATATCATAGGCCCCTTTTTCATTGACGGCAATTTGAATGGCGATAATTATTTAGCACTGCTCCAAAATAATGTCGTGCCAACTTTGACAAATTTGTATCCGGATCCAGCAAACCCACAAGTTCCAGCGAATATGATATGGTTTCAGCAAGATGGAGCACCGCCCCATTACCAAATTAATGTCCGGCAGTACCTCAACGGAATATTTCCAAATCGGTGGATAGGGAGACGAGGATCGATAGAATGGCCAGCGCGATCCCCTGATCTGACGCCATTAGACTTTTTCTTATGGGGACATATTAAAAATGTTGTATACAAAACTAAACCCCTCGACTTAGCTGACTTAAGAAGACGAATAACGCTTGCGATTAGATCGGTCACGCCTGAGATGCTAAATAACGTTAGAAGAAATTTCTATTTAAGAGTAGGAATTTGCCAAGACGTTCGCGGCGAGCATATTCAACAGTTCCTAAATTAACTTTTTACTTTTGTTTATACAATATGAAGAAATAAATAATTTTATTTTTTTAATCTTAATTTTTGCAATAAATTTGAAAACACTTAATATTGCCGAAATAGTTGAAGATAGGTATAGGACATTGAACATAAAATATGTTTAGAATCTCCTAAAGAATCCAAAAATTAAATAATATCCGGGGTGTTGCATTTGAAATAAGAAAGTTGGCATTGACCACTGTTACAGGACACACCCTGTATAAAAAGTTTTTATTGGAGAAAATGAGCAACTAAAAATACCAATCGACGGGTCCAAGCGTTTTTCCGAACACGCCCCCATTTATTTATTATCGAATTTATTCCATTTGGCTGATACACACTGTATATATAATATATATATATATATATATATATATATATATATATATATATATATATATATTAACATTCTTTGGGCATATAATCTTGTTACACCAATTTCTCCTTGTTTTGCTTATACCTTAGGACGCGTGTGAATAAATATTCCGTGCTCAACTAAATTTGTTTGTAGATGAGCAAATATACCTAGAAACAACTGCCTTCTCTCTGGATATATAATATAAAAAAAATTATCTTCACCATAACACTTTAGATACATTATCTTTGAAAATATAGTTCGGAAACTTCTTGGGTATTTTCATTGGATTTTATGAAATAAACCAACATATACTTTTCACATTTTTCATAAACTGTAATTATTTTAAGAAACTATTTCACTAGAATAAAAACAGCAAAATATTTTATAAAAAAACTGTTCACTAGGTGCAATTAAAGCTCACCCATAATTTTAGATATTTGCCATTTGGTTTCTAATGGATTTAGCCATAGCCAACTTAATTTAAACTAATTTAAAAGTTGAAAATATTGAATTTTGAGCTTGTCTCTCAAAATAACTATATAGAAATATATATTTTTGGAAAACCATATAAAATACAATTGTGTACTATGCGCGTGTCGTTTAACAAAAAAGACATATGCTTCCTTCATAACTAAAAAAGGGATGGTACAAGAAAAAAAATTAAGCCAATGGATTTTACTCTCTATCTTTAATAGTAAAGGGCAAAAATAGGATTCTGGGATATTTAAAGATTTTTTACCTAAGGGGTACTAAGGTAGGTACAAAGTATTAGAAACTTAACCTTCACATCATGTACACGAATAAAAAATGTTTTTCAAGTCGCCTAAAGGTTAATTTTCCAAACACCTTAATCAATTATAATAACCATATAATTACCGCATGAGCTTTCTGCTAATCCTCTTAAACTATTCTTTAGGCTCTACCCACCACTAAAAAAAATACATCCTAGATGAACTAAATTATTTATTACACGCTATAATTTTGCTAAATATCAACCGCTGATATTTCAAGAACGCATTCATAATCCTTGTCGAATAAATTAAACATTTGGTGGAATATAGAACACATAAATCAAAATTGATAATTAAAATGAGATTAGTGCATCATCTCCCGCTTTGGCTTAGACATAATCATCCTTTATTGTTGTTATTCTTCTTCTTGCAAAATCGAGTTCTGAGAACTTCTTCCTGGAGGCTATTTCAACACGAGCACCGATTTTGCGATAGTAATGTTGCACATTGTTGCAAATTATTACATTATATAAATTATACCTACATAATAGTATCACATATTTACAATGACCAATCATTAGACGTGTCGTAAAAATTTGATTTAGTTTACCTCATGGTTTCATTTTTATTACAAAATTTTTAATATCCGTAAACTGGCTTCACCCGGAATATGGCTAGTTATGAATCCCTGTTGTTATCAGAGAAAGTGAACTATGACCCCTTTTTAGAGCTTTTATACCGGCACGTAGTTAATTAATAATATGTGCCGGATTACCAATCATTAAGTATTAACCCCTAACCCCTCTGTAAAGCATTTTGGAAAATAGTGCCTAATACAAAAGTGGTAATAAGATTAATTTGTAGGTTTTAGATATACTGTTAGATAATATAGAGTGTCTGATACAAAAAAGTTCCAAACCAAAGTTAGTGTTTTTTAAATGAAACACCCTGTATTTTATCCGAAATTTGAAATACACTAGACATTTTGAACATTTTTTATATATTTGTTCAATTCTTCTTAAACCTATAACTGTCAAATTAGACCTGGTTTAAATTTAAACCACTTTAGTGAATACGGTTGTTAATGTATAAATTTAGCTGTTTTTTAGCTATAGCCATCTAGTCAAACATCTCATTGACAAGGCGAAAAAATGTACTACAAATATTTTAAACTACCTACAAATGATAAAAATAAACAAAAAGAACGTCAATTACTACCAAAATATCGGAAATGCAAAATAAATATATACATATAAGCACCCCCATACACACAATTGTAGAAAGACAATCAAACAAATAAATATATTCAGTCAATAACAAGAGAATACAATTCTAGTTACAAGTTGAAACTGATCCTCAAAATATTCCTTGACATCATAATATGACCGCTGAATTAGAATTTTTTTGTTTCTTTCTTAAATTTGTTAAAAGTTTTGTTTGTTTTTTTATATTAGCAGGCAGATGATTGAATATTTTTTTCCATTATATATACAGGGTGTCCCAATAGTGCGTTCTCGGTTGATATCTTGATAACGGATAGCGATATAAAAAAAGTTCAAATGCAAAAGTTGTAGAACAATACGGGGTACATAACCTATAATTATTTTTATTTATACAGGGTGTCTCAAAAATCTGTAGCGAAGCAAAATTGTGTTTTTTCTTATGAGATACCCTATATATTTTTGCATATTTAGATTCTGCTCGTCATTCTACACAATTTTTGTATTGTATGTCTTATGTCTAAATCGGATAGTTTTTCTAATATCCGCCATTTTGTAAAAAATTATGAATTACAGTGCCTTTTTTCAAACGACGTGGGCCGTTGGCTTTTTGATATAAGATTATGATTTTTAGCAGGAACTTTAACATTAACATAAAGTATGGGTTGACTTTCAACGGTGTTGTACAGGGGGTCCTAGATAAGTAGGAGAAATTAAAAACATCATATCTTCGTTTTTTTAAATGGAATGTATAGTATTTTAATATTTTAGACTATTCGTGACCCAAAACCCTATCTTTCGTTATAAATATGTCCTATACCTATTTGTCATAGTTTACGAGATTTTGACATTTTTGTATTTATTATTTGGTTTTCAATGGCAATCGCCTTAGAATTTGCTTTATTATCGAATTTATAGAATTTTCCGAGGAATCCAAAAATGTAATAATATACAGGGTGTTCCATTTAAAATATCATATTTGATATCCGAGGGACACTTTTGTATTTCCACTTTTTACTACACAGTAAAAAATGCAAAATTAAAAATTCAGTCTACTATTTTTCTTTATGTAAAAAGGCAAATAAATATTTTAATTAAAGAGGCACAACAGAAAAAGAAGTCCTACAATCACTTGATTAAATGTTCAATATGACCACCATTTCTTTCAACACACACTTGTAGCCGATTCACAAAGGAATTGTTAACTCTATTCAGCATCGCGGCATTGATATTTGTACATGCATTTCTAATTCTCATTTTCATATTCTCTATGGCAGCGGGTGGCGTTTGGTAAACTTACTCTTTAACAAAACCCCACAAGAAAAAATCTAGTTTTGTGAGGTCCGGAGACCTTACCGGCCATGATACTGGACCTCCCCTACCAATCCATTTACTTTCATAATTCGCGTCTAAGAATTGCCTCACCTGCCTGCTAAAATTTGCCGGAGCGTCATCTAGTTAGAACCACATACGCCTCACTAGATTCAAAGGTAATTCGTCAATCCACTCCTGCAAACTGTTTTACAGTAAATTTAGGAAAATGTCTTCATTAACTCTATTTTCGAAAAAATAAGGTCCAATGATACGGTTACCGATTATACCAGCCCATACATTAAGAGACCTTCTATGCTGGTGATCCAACGGGATAATGAATCTGGGGTTTTCAGAACTATAATAGAGGAAATTATATCAGTTGACGTATCCATTTTTATGAAATGTCGCTTCGTCAGTACATAAAATGTTATTGAAAAAATCATGTTCTCTATTTTTTGCTAATGCCCAAGTACAAAATTCAAGTCTTCGATTGAAATCGTCTTGATCCAGCTTTTGTACCAGTTGAATATGGTATGGGTGAAATTTATGTTTTCTAATTATTCTATTTGCCGTAGATTTAGCAACACCTCTCTCCTTTTCTAACTGCCTACATGAAATATGAGGATTTTCAATTAAAGTTTGCATAACAAGATATTCAGTTTCTTCATTTGCGGCTCTTTTCTGCCTTTCCAATTTTTGTTCGTAATCGACACATCCAGTTCTTTCAAATCGTTCTTTGAGTCTGACAAATGATACCTCATGAGGATGACGTTCGGTATTTCTAAACTGTTGCGTATAAACTCTACTTGCTAAAAAACAATTTTGATCACTTGCGCCCAAAACATAAATCATGTTAATCAATTCTTCTCTAGAAAAATTCATTTTGAATCAATTTGAACACCGTTACTACACAAATAAAAGAGTTTGACATTTCGCCATGACAACATTTTCCCCGTTTTCATTTGTTTTTACTTTAGGATTGTCTAAGGCATCTTCGTACATTAAGTTCTAAGTAAATGTTGACACTACCTATGCTTTTATAATAGCCAAAATAGTAAATATTTAAGAATAGTTGGTAAAATATCTGTTCTAAGTCTTTAGGTCGAGATTCTTAGCACAATATTATGAGCTGAATTTTTAATTTTGCGTCACTTGTAGTGTATTATAATTAGAAAATTCGATAATAAAGCAAATTCTAAGGCGATTGCCATTGAAAACCAAATAATAAATACAAAAATGTCAAAATCTCGGAAACTATGACAAATAGGTATAGGACATATTTATAACGAAAGATAGGGTTTTGGGTCACGAATAGTCTAAAATATTAAAATACTATACATTCAATTTAAAAAAATGAAGATATGATGTTTTTATTTTTTTTAATTTCTCCTACTTATCTAGGACCCCCTGTACAACGCCGACAAATTTTGTTCACGTTGAAAGTCAACCCATACTTTTGTTAATGTTTCTGACAAAAATCATAATCCTATATCAAAAAGCCAACGGCCCACGTCGTTTGAAAAAAGGCACTGCAATTCATAATTTTTTACAAAATGGCGGATATTAGAAAAACTATCAGATTTAGACATAGGACATGTTTTACAAAAAATGTGTAGAATCACGAGCAGAATCTAAATATGCAAAAATATACAGGGTGTCCCATAAGAAAAAACAAAACTTTGCTTCGCTACAGATTTTTGAGACACCCTGTATAAATAAAAATAATTATAGGTTATGTAACCCGTATCGTTCTACAACTTTTGCATTTGCAAGATATCAACCGAGAACGCACTATTGGGACACCCTGTATATAAGGATGTTTTTTATTTTAGTAGTTGCTGGGATTTGTAAAGAAATATTTTGAGTCTGCCTCATGCTATATGCTCCCTCAGTTACTAAATGCCTATTCCTCTTAAAAACCAGATGAACTCCGCAATATATAAACTTGGAAGGGTCATTATTTTCTCTCTTATAAAATATGCCTTACAAGAGTCCCTTCTTCGTATGCCATACATAAAACGTAAATTCTTCGAAACGCAACAAGTTGTACACCTAATTTTCACGTAATTCGTTAGTAAATATAAGTTTATTTTTTGTAGTATTATTAACTCGAGATAAAAAAAGTACGAAAATGTACAAATTAATTTTTCTTAGAACGTTTAACTTTCTGGTCGCCAATGCGCGCGTAAATGAAGTTCTTCCTCACGCAAGTAGGAGTAATAAAAATTAAAGATATTTATCTTTAATTTTTATAACTTTCTTTTATTTTTTAATTTAATTAACATGAAAGTGCAAACATTAATTATCTGATGCATATGGAGATGTGACAGTTTTTGAACTTTACGATATTTAGCAGGTCTAAATTTATTTTGACTCAAAATTTTACGAAAAATACTCTCCATCTTTAAAAAAGGGATCATAAACTGGTTAGTAACTACAGAACAGTGACCCTATTATGACACCATTAACCTCAGTTTTCACGATCTTTGAGAGATCGATATACAACCGAGACGCTGGAGTTCATAGCTGATAAAATAGATAAAAATGAAATAGTGTCGGGATTGTATTTCGACCTGTCGAAGGCATTCGACACGATCAATTGAAAAGTATGAGATGAGGGAGGTTACGCATCTTTGATAAAGTCCTACTTGTCTAACCGAAAACAGGTGGTTTGTATTGCCAGCAAGGGATAGTTCTTGGAAACATCTAACCTAAGGCGAGGTGTATAACAGGGCTCCATTCTTTTATCCATCTTATTTTTATTATAGGTTAATGGTCTAAAGTAATACAATACAAGCTCCATTGAGATGTCAGTATGTCGATGACACTTCTAATCTGACTAATGGACCTAGTTTGTAGCATCTTTCCATGAGCTGCTCTGGAAAGACAAGACAGATGAGATCGTGATGGGAGACTGACAACCTAACTCTCAACGAAGACGGGACTAATATGCTTCGGAAAGCTTTTTACAGTGGATAACTCACTATAATATTATAATATATTAAACAAACATTCCATTTCAGTTGCAGGTGATATTAAATTCCTTGGTGTTTATCTTGAGTTATCTCTCAGGTAGAAGAAACAAATTTTAGATGATAAGAAGAAAAAGGGATCAACTGTTTACTCATGTTTTATTGTTCAAATGTACAATAAAAAATAAGAACAATAAATAATAAACTATGAAATAATGTTTTGGGCTCTGGTAAGAGAAAATGTTCAAAGCGTCAGGGTAAAATTCAGCCTGTAAAATTAGTAATAAGGTTTGTACTTATGCTTAATTACTACAGACCCAATCACATAAATCTTGCAAGCAGTACCAGAAATAGTTTTATAAAAGGAACGCCTTTTAAAAGCCATCTTACAATTTTGAGGCAAGCTTTAAAGAATCCGCAAAAAAACGCTATGAAAAATTCACTAGCTGATTAAAAGGGGTAATAGTTAAGGCTGGCCCAAACAGAATAGAGGACAAGAGGAAATAATCATTTTTGATATTTGGCTTGTTCATAAATTACATTACATTCATTACCTTGGATTTATTAAATTTAAATTATCTGAATGCCTGTCACTTTATCTTTCATTTTAAAAAGAACGCACCACTACGCCTAAAAATACATTATGTATTTAATAATTATTTACGGTTTCCACAAAAAAAAATGTTTTACCAGTATATTTATTTGCACCTTCGACTGACAAGATGGAGATTCAAAGAAGCATCGGCATTTCAAGGATTTATTGGCTAGGCTATGGAATTTGATCATTGCAAAACCGAATAAAAACATTATAAATGACGATACTGATTCTATCTGCAAATTATTATCAGCCACTCATGTGTAATGGACGCACCCCTATAAAATATGCTTCTTAGTTTTAAAATTATTTTTAGCTTAGTTGGATTATCAATATAATATACATGTCAATCATTAGTGCCGTAACTAATAAAATAACAAAAGAATTTTTTGGATATTTTCAACTAAAAGACTTACGAAAGTCGTGTATTTAACAAAACTTCGGAGGATGATAAGAAGAAATTTGAAATGTATCTCAAATTATAAAAACAGATGTTTTTGACCGACAATAAAAGAAAACTGTAAAAGTATTTGTGAAAAGTTTTAACTTTAGTCGAAGTTTTTTTCTCCCTGAGGGCCTAAGTACTAGGTACTGGTTGCTTTAAACAAAGATAGCGAAAGTTTATTAATGCGGGATTTAAAGACTTTCAGATTAGCAGAAGAGGGAAAGTCATTTGATCCGTTTTAAACATACTATCGCAGGCAAACTGGGATTATTAATTAGTAGAAAAACGAACTAAGCAATAAGGTATCTGTTATTTTAAATTTTTCTGAGGTATCAGAGGTTCAAGTTTCCAAAATTTTGACGAATATGTGGCACTGAGGGAGCAGACTGTGTCAGTAATTATATTTTAAAATTGTGTTGTCCTTTTCTCTTACCTTATATAACACACCTAATTAGTTATTGTATATCCGTCAAATTGAAAAAAAAAATGTTAATACAACCGCTACCCAAAATAAAAATATATAAAAGAATTTAAAGATTTTCGGCCCATTAGTGTCTTGCCTTACATGTCCAAAATTCTAGAAAATTGATGATGATATTTTTCAGTCTATTGAGGACGGTCAAATAACCGTTTTAGCATTATTAGATTTTTCGAAACCCTTCGACACAGTGAATCATGGGTTGCTACTTGTTGTTTTGATCTTTCTGAGAGCGCAGTTTTGTTTTTCAAGAATTTCTTAACAAATAGAGAGCAGTCAGTCCGAATTGACAGCATGGTGTCCCCTCCAATAAAAATTGCTAATGGTGTACCTCAAGGTTCACCCTTGTCTCCACTTTTATATGCCATTTACACCGCTTTTCTTCCGAAAGCACTGGAAATGTGCTCTGCTCAATATTATGCGGATGATACGCAAGTTTATTTATTTTTAAAAAAGGCCGATGTTGTTGCAAGCTGTGAAGTTATCAGTAGGGAGTTAAATTTATCAAAAAAATTATCTTTAGAACAGTCGCTTGTATTAAATCCTCAGAAGTGTTGTTTGATGATTTTCGGTCGTAAGGCAGACTTAGATGGTATTGGGGATCGGATCAGTTTAGATTCAGTGCGCATGTGTCTAACTGTACTTAGAGGGCATTAAAGTTATTATTTCAAAATCGTGATTTTTTGTAGAATCACAAAAACTCTACTCTGTGACTCACTCGTGCTCTCTGTATTCAATCATGGTGGTGTTATTTACGGTAATTGTCTTAATGCTATTGATAAACGTAGAATTAAGTATATGCAAGATTCTTGCCTAAGACTTATTTATGGAATAAGGAAATACCGACATATATCACACAAACTGGTGGAAATCAATTGGTTCAGTATGGAGGTAAGGAGAAAATTACACCTTGCTTGTTTTTTTCATAAAATTATTACTCTTAAGTGCCCTTAGATTTAAAGGCAAAAGAGCTCCATCATTGCACAGAATTGCTATTTTTGAGCGTAGTTCTTCCTACAATATTGCTTAACTCTATAATAATTTACCAGATAAGTTCAAGACACTTTCACTATCCACTTTCAGGAAGAATTATCAAACATTTGTTACGACTAAACGTAAAAATTGATGAAACTTCTTCTTGAGTCTATATGTAAGTTAGCATTTTTTTTAATTGCTAGACGCTATATGTACCATATGTACTTTTTTTCTGTCTCTCATCAATTATTTTTAGTTCTAAGTTATGTATTTATTATTTATCCGGGGTTGAGTCTGATCAGGGGGATATTCCAGGGATGTCCGACTTCGCCTTTTTCTGAGTGGTTTTTTATTCCTTATATTTTTTTATTACTTTGTATCAAAATTCAGAAATAAAGACATTCATTATTATTATTATTATTAATATTTGCTGGTAACACATTCCATAATCGGGATACTCTGAAATAAAGGAGCGAACAAAGTGAGAGATCCTTTGTCTTTTGCAGTTATTGGACATTGAAGCAATGCGTGGGGTCGATGCTCGTGTCTCTCTGGCAGGAATTACTAAGGAGGATAATTCATTAGAACATATTCCGTGGTAGACAGAAATAAATCTGTTGAAGAGAAAAACTGGCAATCCAAGTACAAAGTTACCGAGGAATACTACAGACAGGAAGTTTGTTAAGAAGTGCGACCTGGTCAAATGCTTTGGATATATCTCAAGGGCAATAATTTGGGCTTCTCTGTGGAATTCAATGGACTTCTTCCAGTTGTGGGTTACTAGGTTAAGAGATCAGCTGTGGACCTTTGGTGGCGGAAACCGTATTATCAGTCGTGTATAAGTTTAAACCTTTCAAGGTAACTTAAAATATCATTATTGATATGTTTCTCCATTGCTTTACTCGTAATTGGGAGAAGGGATATGGGTCTGTAGTTAGAGCAAAGAGTTTTGCATCACCTTATGGGCTATACACGAGCAGATTCTCAGCTTTTAGGAAAAATGCCCCTTTCATAGAACATTTGAAATAACCTGGTTAGGATAGGAGCCAATTTAGATCCATGGCCGAAAATCCACCAAGACTAGAGGACTTTTTGGTATCAAGTGTTTTGAGAATATGTCATACCTTTAACCCGAATGGTAATTTCGTGCATATTGTATGAATGATCAAAGTAGAAGTTGCGGAATTGTTTTGCAAGAAGTTCAGCTTTTGCTTTAGACATGGAGACGATTTTAACACCAGAAGTTAGGAATGGAAAAGAGGTTCCGCAGAAATTTTGACGAATATTTTTGGCAAGCGATCACAAGAATTGGCTCCCATTTTGGCTAGAAAGAACTTTGCTTTTTATGAATATATTGCAGGCATTTTCGTTTTTAGCCTGTAGATTCGCCGAAATTGAGTTCTTAAGGAAATGGTATGATTTTAAAAACCATAGTTTATTATTGGGAGATTTTGAAGTCTTAATAGAATGTGGTATAAAGATTTCTAGACCTATTTGGATTTATTTTAGTTTTCGTTGGGAACAGAACATGAGGCTTGCAAGATTAGAGATAATGGTGAATAGAGTAGAGGTTTTTTCTCAAGCCACAGGTATTGGGGAATGATCTCATGGAAAAAAAAGCGTCACAAGTACCTCTCACTAGGTGATCTGAAAGGAGAGGTATTTTAACTTCGGAATATTTTACTTGAGGAAAATCAATTATCATTTTTTCATATAACAAATAATTAAGAAAGCTAGAATACTTTGAAATATCTTAAAATCAAAATATGTTTACAAAAATAAACCATAACAAAAAATTAATTAGTTCTAACAGAGAATATAAACGGTCTGTGTAATTTTAGTTAACGAATACAAAAAAAAACCTTTAATGATTAAATTTAAATTGGGCCCGAAGTGCACCAAAAATTAAATAAAAATACATGGAGGCTGATAATTTTCAGAGAGAAACATTTTTATATCTAGAATATGGAAAAAGGTTACTTCAAAACATTTGTCCCGGAAGCCGCTCAAAAGAAGTGAAAAGAAGGGATAATGTTTCGTATTTTTCAGAGTATAGATGAAACTGGCAATTAAAAAACTCTTTTTTCTGAATTTTAAAATTTAAAATTTTATAAATTATATTTTTGTGAAAGATTTATCGCTGCGGAGTTCAGCTTTAAGTAAGGAATGGAAATAATGTTAATTATGAAAATTATATGAATTGGTACTGCATAGAGGGGAGGGGC
>JAUTXW010000993.1:0-26841 GCA_030620095.1 Kuschelorhynchus macadamiae | reverse complement strand
GACTAACTCTACGTTGTAAGTATGTTTTAAGGAGTAATGTGACTGTATATTTTTATATATTTTCTTCTATGGTGTGTTAATTAAGATAAATTTATTGTTTCTAGTTGTCTCCTGATGAAGTCAATAAACATTTGACGAAATATTGAGATCTAAAACAATTAGAGTTTGAATAGTCACAGACCGCTTTCCCCCGGGAAATCCTGACGTATATATACATATATATATATATATATATATATATATATATATATATATATATATATATATATTTGAGATATTTATTTTCAAACTTGAATGGTATTTTTAAGCAAAGATTGCTATTTCAGACATTTCCCACAAAAGCTTTACGGGTCGTTAATTGCAACTGACAAATATTAAGCACACAAGTATTTCTTTTTACAATATAATCCAAATTTCAAAATTTCATTTAATGTACAGGGTGTCCCATTTTCGTAGGTTTTACGGGGTTTCCAGCTTATGAGTAGAGATAGAGAGATGCGGGTTTTCGCGTGACACTGTGCTACTTTTCGATGAAACTAAAGAGGCCGCAAACAGATTTGCCCTAACCATTTTAGTTTCCGTGCTACAGGGTGATTTTGAAAATTTGTCATTTTTCGGACACCCTGTAACTCAGCTATCGTAAAATATATTTAAAATGTTTCAACTGGTATTTATAGATTTTTTCACGTAGAATTCAGTGGCATACTCAGATTTTTGCTGAGAGTCATAGTTTTTGACATATTGGCATAACCTACTATTTTTTAAATGGGAGACCCTATATATTATTTTTTCATCTTATTCTTCGTGTCGAGAGCTTTTCAAAAACATACCATAAGTCATATTTATTTTCATAAATAACATGAAAATTTATGATGATTATGATGATTTATGGCATAGCAGATCAATCGAAATAAGAGAAGGTGGCTGTGGTAGCCATGGCAACGCCAACAAAATATGATCAGGCAGCCATTACTGCTGTCATTTTTGGCATTATTGCGTTTAAATTTTTCTTGACGTCTATTATAATTATTGTTTTTAATATGGCCTAGAATCAAAAATTTGAATATTTTGAGAAATATGATATGAACGCGTGTTTTATATTGTCTAATGAAGATGCAGATCAGGCGGCAGAGCTTTATCTGAACAGGTTAGTTCTTTTTTATCTTCCTGCATTTTGACTTTATTGGAAAAACGGTTCATTTTATCGACAATGAACAAGAGCACCTTTTCTTTAGCTTAATGTTCAAGGTATCCAAATTTATTTTTTTAACTCCTTATCATACAGGGTGTTAAAAATTTGAGCGTTAAAATACAATCTAGTCCGTCCCTGGTAAACTAAACAAGCTAATTATGTTTTAAGGGAAGCATTTTGAGAGGTCCTTACTACTGTTTATCATATTAAATTTTCGTTAAATTATATTGAGTCGTTTAAAAGTTATTCTAGAAACCGATTTCCAGTGGGGTCCTTAGGGGGCCGTATCTCCGTAGGGAGGGCCGCTAGGAAAAAATTTATGGGAACTTGTCATCTTATTTTTTATCGTTCTATCTGAGTCCGAGAGATTCCCACATTTTCCCGACACCGTATATATATATATATATATATATATATATATATATATATATATATATACATATATATACATATATATATATATGAGGGGTTTCAGATGCAAAACGCGACATGTCCAAGTGATACCGTTTGAGAAAGCGGGAAAAACTTACACCGCCAAACTTGACATATTTTGTAAAATTTAAATGGCGTGGAAAATTTATACAACATATACAAATATTTTTACACATTTTTCAATAATTTTGGAATGTGATTTTCAAAAATATTGAAAAAATAAAGTTTTGCAGTTGTCGCGTTTTTCAATTGACTGATGGACATGTCGTGTTTTGAATTTAATTTTTAATATAATTTTTTAATTATTTTTCAAGTACCTACCTAATTTAATAATTTTAAATAGGCGAAAAATTTTAAACACCTTACATGAATAAAAGAATTTTTATTAAGAATCATACAAAAAAATATTAAACAGTAACTTCGTCATCATTATCGTTATCCACTGCTTCATCTACTTCTGCATTTGCATAATCCTTCTTCAAAACTTCTTGCAAGTACCTTAGATTCTCATCAACCCATTCGGCCTCATAATGAGTTTTCAATAAATTGGATATGCTTTTTATTTTATCTTCTTTAATTTTCACACCAATGGATATCTCTTTGGTTTCATTGCTTCAATTTTTTTCCCTTCCTATAAAATGCCTTTGCCTCCCTTACGTTAGATCTATACACAGGTTCGCTCATTAAAATCCATTCCAGATTTATTTTTGGTCATAATAAATCTTTTGAGGGCTTAAATTTAAAATGCCACTGGGCTGTTGGTTTCAAAATTTTCTGTGTTTCTGATTTCCAATCTAAAACTTTGTAGTCATGTCCTGTCCCAGTTTTAAAACTTTTGCTCTTTTTTCGATTATGTTTTCATACACCTCTGGGCTTGTTATTTCTGAAATGCGTCTGATTTCTTTTTTCTATATTTCCGAATACTCTGTCTGGAGGAATAAAGGAATGGCCCACTATAGGAAAAATGACCTCGACTTGTTGGATATGTTTAGGCTAATGTGGCGAACCAAAAGCACAGCATGCCAATAAATATCGAATTCTTGTTTTGTCCGCCACATCCATCACAAACCAGACGAACAGTTTTTTGCTGCAGATTAAATTCATAATTATTTAAAGTATAGAAAATTGCGGATGCTATTTCGTTTGATCCTTTTGGCCGTTCAAGTTCTGTCCATAGCATCGAACGTTTTCTGCAGACATAGCTTTGAGTTGACCAATAACAACTCCAAAGTTGTAAAATTCACTTGCATCGAAAAATAAGCTTGCTGATCTGGTAACTTGGACTTGCAGGTTCTTTGACAGTCGAAGGAAAAGATTACTATTGAAGAGTCATTTTCTTTTAAAAAGTTATAAAAGCTCTTCGCCTGTAGTTTGTGAACCTTGTAGTTTGTAACTAAAGATTGAATTGCAAACACATAGAACATACGTCAGTTTGAGGAGTCTCAAAGCCAACATTGTAATGCTTATTGAAGTAGTTTCTAAAAAAACATTCTTTAACTTTCAAGTTTTGAGGAGCCTGATCAATGTACATTTGAAAAAGTTTTTTTATGTTTAAATCGCAAGGCAAATAAATTCGATACGGACTATCTGAACGGCAGTAAATACCGTACATTTTAGGGACTCTAAAAAAGCCTTGATTGTATTTTTTTCTTCTCAGTATTCTTATCTTTTATCCGATCCCCACCCCTGGTTTCTTGCGGAAATTGTCCTGATTCCTTAAACTTCTTGAGTAAGCGCAAGATTCTGTCTTTTTTTTTCACATTCAAGATCCCTAAGAACGAATCTCTGCATACTTTAATTTCGGTTCCATCAACTTTTTTAACGTGATATTCAACAGTAATACTTTTTGGTTTTGTGGCTACTTCCTTTCGAATTCTTTGTCGTTTTGTAATCAAGGCTTTGCAATAGTATAAAATAAATTTGTCTTGATCGTTTTTCTTCTTACTTAAATAAAACAATTTATGGAACTCTTTTATGTCGTTCATTGTAAGAGACCAACAATTATAAGGTGTCTTATCACCTCTATGACCACATACAGGAAATACTGGTAAACTCTAGGTGAGTACCTGAAACAAATGCATTTTGTTATAATAAAACCGACCATTAACAACCTACAAATTTACGTAATCCCAAACATGAGAAGAGAGCGAGCTGAAATTAAAATAACATACCTAGCATTCTTAGCTTTTTCTCTTCCCCATTGTTCAGTATTCCTTGCTCTTTTCCTTGCTCGATTCTCCGTATCCGGTGTAATATTTTTAGATTCTTCGTCCATATTAATAACTATTTTTAATTATTTTCTTTTCTTTAATAATAACAAGATATTCACTCACTAAACTAACATTAGGTAGTTTTAATGTTTACACACTAAAACGCAATGACATTGACAATACTTACAAAACGCATGGCCGCTATCACGTGGTTGCGTATAAGCTTTATCATTGGTTTAAATGGACATGTCGTGTTTTGAATCTCAAGTATCGGACGTCGCATTTTGCATCTCACTATGATTTTGTAATAATTTAAGTAGGCTAACGTCGCATTTTGCACTTGGGAACAAATATTCGCAGATAGAGTTTTTCACGGAGAATTTTGCAGCATAAATATGTCATTTTTGAAAAAATTGGACATGTCGCGTTTTTGTATCTAGACCCCTTATATATATATATATATATATATATATATATATATATATATATATATATATATATATATATATATGTTTTTTCCTGATAAAACGATGAACGCTTCGTCGAATAAATATTTAATTTACGTCATTCCCCTATTTTTTAACTTTTTTAATAATAAACCTGATGTGGTAACTATTTTCGGGAATATCCCGAAAATTTCATCCAAATTGTTGAAACCATCACAAGAGTAATCGATGTAATATACACAAAAAAATACATAGGTCAATTGATAAACTCCTTTCTTAGTCTGTCAAAAATTGCATTAATATTTAGACATGGCTATCTAAACAAAACAAAGACACTTGCCCGTAGATCCGCCATTTTTTGGTCCGATTTCAAACATTTAAAATCTGATATCCATAGAATTTAAAAGTTTCATCGAATGTAAAAATTAATAGATATTAATATATTTTATTCCCATATATGTAGGTACCCATTATATAAATGTTCGTGATTAAGTTATAATACAAGAATAAGTTTGAAGACCACTTCATAAAGTCAAATTTTCAATGTTGAATAAAATATTATTTTTTACTTTTTAGTTTTGTTTTTTTTAAGTTTGTTCTATTTTTTTTTATAAAAATTTCTGTTTGGAGAACAACGCTCTCTGAAGTAGATATTGTGAAGAAACTCCCCAGACCTTGTGTCTCAGAAATCGAACCAAACTTATTCTTAATTACCTAATCACAAAACTATATTTATGTAATGAGTGTTTTGATGTCTAATAACAAGATTATAATGTTTTACTATCTCTATTAATTTGGTGCTGACATCACCGACTAAAATTTTCCAGATGGAATAAAAATATTATTTTCCATTTTTAGGTGCATTTTTGAAGTTTTATTTTTTTATACAGTTTTATTTCATTCTTTTTAGTTCAATTTATATGAGTTTTATTTTAAGTTATATTTAACAAATAACCATATATATATATATATATATATATCTATGTAAATTCTAATAAAATGGGTATACTTTTTATTGCGTCGAATAAATATTTAATATAGCATAACACTGTCAGTATTTAATCTTTTTACAATATGTTGGTCTGTAGGACCAACTAGGGCAATATCCTGAATCTTCCTGAAAATTTCATCAAAATTGTTGAAACCATCGCAGAGTAATCTATGTACATATACGTGAAATTCATAGGTCAAATTGATAACCCCCTTTTTTTGAAGTCTGTTAAAATTTGCATTAATATTTGTGACATAGCCAGCTAAATAGATCCACAATTTTTTGTCCGATTTCAAATATTTAAAAACTGACATTCATAGAATTTAAAGTTTTATCGGAATGTAAAAATGTATAGATGGTACAACTTCTGATTAAATCAAATATATTTATAACATCCCTAAGATAAAGCTAGAATAATACTTCCAGAAATAAGCATTTAGTATGATCATTTTTCTTGAAATTATATGGGCTCATTATTTAAATATAATATGTAGTTTTTTTCGTTTTCTTTTTAAAATTCAAATAGCATAAGTTTACTAGTACCTAGTTATTTTTCTAAGTAGTGCAATATCTATTTCATTCATTTCTTTTTTTTTAAATAAGAGTATTAATTTTTTTGAAAGTAATTAGGAAAATTCTTTTATTGCCAGGGGCGAGGCAAGTGAAAACAACCCCTTTGTGAGTTGAGACGACTGATTACATCATAAGAAGAAAATATTTACTGTAATGTGTTTTAAATAAAGTTAATGTTTAATATAATCTTAGGTTTAGATTTATTCTTAAAATAAACTATATTTAAACATTCACCATTTTGTCAAGTAGGTATTATTTATGCCATTACAATGTGTCTGACCTACAATGAATAGACTTACTTCTTAAAACTTTTTTATTTTTTTAAACTTTTTATTATTTTTATTGCTTTATTTACCCAGCTGTAACAGTACACTCAAAGAATCTATCTTAATTTAATTAAAATTTGGATGATTAATTTATGCAATTGAATAAGTTAGTTTTCTTTACATTAAGATTCAGTTTAAAATTATCCAAAAACTATTTAACCTTATTCATATCCTCAATTAATAAATACTGGACTTCTTCCCATGTATTACTGGGGAAAATCAAAGTGGAGTCATCAGCATAGGCAACCACTTTACCCCCTAGTGCCAAGATTACAAAGAGTGTTGATATACATGTTAAAAAGCACAAGACCATTGGCTTTATATAGGAAAGACCCGCAATTTACTGTAAAATACTACTCATATGGCCAGGGTGCTAAAAGTAAGCACGTGTGGGCGCTTAACTCCGGTGACTTCTGATTGGTCGACCATTGCCATGGCAACGGAGAGTTACAGGCGCCGGGGAGACCACGCGCGCTGCCTTGTTGCCAATTTATGTAAATTCTCTTAAAATAAAGAATTATATATTGCTTTCTTCGTGTAATGTAGGGATTCACGAGTTTTTATTTAACTTTACGCTTTTCTATCTAAATAACTGTCTAAAAATCAAATTTTGTAAGTCGATTTTGATACACATTTCAATTTTCGATTGAGCTGAAATACATAATACATCTAGAGATGTGTCTAAATTTAGTTATCAAATGTTATACTTTTTTATTATTGAATGTTAGATCAGATACACAGCATGACCAAAAAAATAAAAACCTCGATTTTGAAAATCATATCTTATAAGCACACAATATTATGATTAAATATTTCATTGTGCGTTTGATTGGGGCCTGACTGGATCACATTATTTTTTAAATATTTATATAGTTATTACCTTTTTAAATTATCTTAAAAACTTGTCACAAGAAATTCATTCATATATATTTCAATAGACGTAGTATAACGCATATATATTTCGCGGGAAGTTTATTGCATTGTTAATTAATATATTGATAAAATGGTGTGATCCAATCAAATTATCAAACCACAATAGGTACATATTTTTATACATCTTTTTAGATCGTTTTATTAAAAGCATTTATTAAAAATGTATGTTTTATTGAAATTTATGTAAAAAGTTCGTATTTGTTATCTTTTTGATCAAGCTTGACATGTGCATTCAAATTTTACTGGCAGATCATGTGGTATATCTTCGCCCAGAGGGAAAATCTGTTTCCTAATAAGAATATTTCTGGTATTTGTTAAAATGTTTAAAGGAGCAAATAACTTTATTCTTAGCACAAACAATAATAACAAATATTGTTTTTGTGGTTTTCAGGGACACTAAGTTTATTTTTACTAATTTTTATGCATTCAAATATTACCGTGGTGCTATGTACACTGAATACTCTTGGAAGATGTGATCATATAGATTAATTTTTTAAGAAGTATTTAGAGTAGGGCCGAGGCCATTCCATAGCAAGTATATAAGAAAAATAAAAACGAGGTAATGACACTACTTTTATTTTCGGTAGAGAGTTTTCACAAAAACTTTTTAATATTTTAACATATTGTCTTGAACTTTGAAGGATGAACTATAATTAAACAAAAAATATAATTGTTGCATAGCTGAAGGTAGAACCCTGATCTAGTGGGTGGCAATCTTCTTCCTGGTCAGGTGATTTTGCTAGTATTTTTTCGTAGTTTTCAAGGGTATGAGGTTTAATTCTTCTAATCATATTAATCTTTGGTAAGGGTAATATTTATTGTTAATTTTCTAGAACTACGTAAAATCTCATTTTTATATACTATTAGTGTCATGAGGCTGGCGAATTTCAATAGTTCAATATATGGACCCAGTAGGTAGGATTCAATGTATATACAAAGTTAGTGACCTATATTTCGGCATTGGAAATTTTGAGGCAGACATTTAGAATCAAACCTATTATAAATAAAAAGTAAAAAGGATAAAATAAAAAATAGAAAAAAAAAGTGAAAAGTAAAAAATAGTAGTTGATTCAATCTTGAAAATTTGACTTCATGAAGTTGGCGTTAACTAGTAGAAACAGCAAATTTTATTTGTGGTATTAAATATTACTTAGACATTAGTTGGAGACAAATTTCTAGATTGAATAAAATATAATTTTTGACTTTTCAGTGTTTTTTTAAGACGGTTATTTTTACTTCCCACGTAAAAGGGAAATATTAAGTATTGTAAACGTGAAAAAAATCACCCTTCAAGATTTTTCAGATCTTTACGTTTCCAGGTCCCTAAATGCTAAACATTTTTCTCAGTTTCGTCGGTCTGTCTGTCTGCCGGTCTATGTGTTCGCGGCATATCTTTAAAACTACCTACCAAATTGACTTCAAATCTTGGTCAAAAATTAAGGGTTATATGGGGATGACCTGGTAATATTTTGATAAAAATCCAAGATGGCAGAACAAAATGGCGGCCTAATAAAATGTTAAAAAATTATTACTGAAAAACTACTTAACCAATTTATCTCAAATGTTGTACAAAAATTAAGTATTATGTAGAAATCCAATGGTAAAATTTTGATACGAATCCAAGATGGCGGAACAAAATTGGCGGCTTAATAAAATATTTAAAAATTCAGCCTGAAAAACTCTTAATGGACTGATTTCAAATTATATGCCATAACTAATTGTGGTATAGAGATGAACTAGTAAAACGGTGGTACTAATTTAAAATGGTAGAACAAAATGGCGGGCAATTAAAATATTTGTAATCGGGAAAAAATCAATCTCTCAAGTTTTACATATTTTCATGTTCCTAGGTATCAAAAAATATGTCTTACCAATTCCGTCGGTTTATCTGTCGGTTTGTCTGTCTGTCTTTCGGTTTTCTGTCTGTCAGTTCGCGGCATAGCTTAAAAGTTGCTTATGAGAGAAAAATCCAATGTCAAAACAAAATTGCGGCCTAGTAAAATATTAAAAAAAATCATTACTAAAAAACTACTTATCCAATTTATCCCAAATTTTGTATAAAAATCAAGTATTACGTAGAAAAACATATATTACATCCGCTACACTTTTTTTGAAGCGTGGCGGATTTTATTGAATCATCCTGTTTACTTAAAAAATAATTTTACACTGTTAACATTCCCTAAAACTATTGAATTTAACATTTTTTCGTAATTCCCGAAACAAATGAGATAATGTTACTCTCTCGTTGATTCACCCTGTACTATATACAATACTGCTTAAATACGGTATGGTATTAGCTTATTTTATACACACTCTATTATAATAATTACAAATGATACTGTTACTCCAGTTGTGAAACTCAGGATAACTTGATTTATTCTGACATTTTTAGTGTTTTATTATTTGTCAAAAGTACCATAAATATATCATTTAATTTAAATTTGTAAGCTAAGAATCAATAATTAACTAAATGGATTCGAAAAAAAACGTCTATTCTTTTTAAAAACTCGTATATATAGTAAAGCGGTTAGAAATTCTATAGATACAGGCAGTTCGACTTAGTCTTTTTTATAGTTAAAAGTAGGCCTGTTTTTAAAGTAAACAGGACTAGGGACTTGACTGGCTCTGCTAGATGTTACAAAAATATAATAAACAATGTTTTAAATAAATTCTTCTATTACAAAAAACATAAACGAAATAATAAAAATACAGACGTCTATTTTTTCGACGATTTTCCTGTTCAAACCTAAAAAAAATATGCTTGACGGAAATGTTTTTATAAAAATATTGATGAGGCAAAAGAGTTGGAGACTCCCAAAAATTTCACCCTGTAGGTTAGTTTAAATCGTAAGAACTAAAATTAAATATTAAAAAACGCACGTCGGTATTTCCAGTATTCAATGTGTCTGCACCCTGCACAATATACATATTATCTGATATAAATAAATTAAAGGCATTAAAAAATATCACCATGCTTTAAAGGGATTAACATGCCACCAACCATATATAGTTCTTTTCTTTAAAAGGGTAATAGTCCTACGACTACATTATTCCATCGAATCAAATGAATATATACCCTCCGTCAGATTCAGGTTACCCAACATGCAACGTCTTATACTTTTCTGACCTTAAGATGTTATCAAAGTGAATCTAAATTATTGATTCTGGTGTTGTTATCTGCAATGTGACAGGTCGATGTGGGTCACCTACAGAGACCTGTTTAGTCTAACGAACGAACTGGATGTTCAGCCGAATAAACAATATAGTGTTTCACCTTGAAAAACGTGTCGTCGTTTAGTGAAAAGAAAACAGAGTCTTTCGAAAAGTTACAATTTTTTCTAAATTTTATAACATATTATCCAAAAGTCTACAGTTTTTACTAAACAAAATGACAAATTGTTGTCAAAAAGAAAAAATACTCTCTCGTTGATTCACCCTGTACTATATACAATACTGCTTAAATACGGTATGGTCACAGCTTACTTACAACAGCTAAATTACTCTCGCTGAAATAAAAAGTTCGCGCATGGGGTCCTGCGCTTCTCGTCTTAGGATCCAGACCGTCTACCTCGAATCTAGTCTTTCGCCGGAACAGTCGATTGGACAGAGCCGTATTTTGTATTTGTTTGCAGTTGTGAGTGTAGTGCTTAAGATGAGTAGTGTGAAACGTTGTGCAGCGTTAAGGTGTATTAACAATTCAAAAAACTGTGGTTTTAGTTTTTTTCGATTTCCTACGGACGTCAAAAGGTTTGTAACATTTTATTTGTGTATATATCATACTATTTCTTTACGAAGTTTGATATAGAACTTAATTATTTATGTTTTTTTTAAACTTTAAACACTCTTGAGGTGTTTTTTATAAAAAGCCTGTACATTATTATTTCGTTCTCTAATAATTTTTTGCATATTAAAGAAAAGTATATTTAACGTGCCCATATGTTTATTAAATGTATTAATACTATTACACTTAACATAAATAACTTGAGTTGGCTATTTTTGCTTCGGCTGTATATTCCATCAAACTTTTACTAAATTGTTGTACCGGCCGACACATTATCCATTTGGGATTACTCGGTAATATGAATATGTACCTTTTGAATTTCCGCACTTGATTAGACTGAAGGGTCGGCGAATTTGTCTAAGATATTCCAATTACTAAAGCCATTAAATTCATTACCTACTGTGTTTATTTTTTATTAGATTTTCAAAATTGCCACGATCCGAAAACAAGAAAAGCGTTCAATGAATTAATGCTTTTAAGGTTTGGCTTATTTTTACTTTTCAAATTATTACTAATTTTATTTTGTTTTATACTTACCAATATAAAAAAGGCAAGAGTGGAATATCATATTTAACCGGTATTGCTTGAAAATAATTTACTGTATATCAGGCACGTTCTTGATAATTATTTTACTTTTAGAGCAAGGATTTGGCTAGTAGCGGCTTCTAGAATGGATTTACTAGACAAGTTAGAAAACCTACATGAAAGCTCATATAAACTGTGTGGGAGTCACTTTGAAAACAAAATGTTTTCAAATAAAGCATGCAATAGGTTACATAAAGAAGCAATACCACGCTTATTTCCTACACTAGAAGGTTCTTCACATTCAGCAGAGGAGCCAATGGTTCTTGAAACAACTGATCAAGGTAAAATAGAAAACAATGTATAAAAATATAAATCTGATTTCATTATAAAGTTCGTAGGCGGCAAATTTTAATATAATCTGCGGTTACTTTCTTGTGAAATCTTTGGTTTTTAATTTAAGAGAGCTATCGCGAATAATGGGGCTATAGTTCAATAATTTTATTGAGTTGAGAACAAAGCTGACCAAATATCGTCTAAATATTTAACACATTAATGTCCTCAGCTCAAAAAATGAATGTTAGTATAGTGGAAGTTCTACTCAATAATTTCTGTTTAGCGAAACATTCTTCGCCAGGATCTTACAATGTTATTTTTATTCGGTTTTAAGAATAAACTTTATCAAACAGCTTTGATTTAACGAAAATAACGCCTTCAAATATGGACCTATTTACATATTTAAACTTTATTGCAGCCGCAAAATTTAATTAAATTAAATATAAATGTATTTATAATGTTTTTTTTTGTGAATAACAAATATTATGTAATTAAAAAAAATATGTTTTTTTTTAAATTTATTTTAGTGTTTCTATTCTATTTAAAATTTCAAAGTCTAATCTGAGGTCTACTTAATATTATGGTAATAAAATTCATAAATGTTAGGAATTTCTGTTTAGCGACATTTCCGTTTAACGAATTATTTCCGAGTAACTTCTAATTTTGTTTGAAGTTTCACTATATTAAAGTAGTAATTTATACGTTTGTTACTATATTATAATTTTTATAACTAATAGTAAATATTATTTCAATGACATTTTAAGTTCGGTTTTTTTCGATATATTTCATACTAGTTGCTGATGATTATTAAGTTAAAATTCCATTACATCTAGTTTATATACATAGAAAGTTTAAATTTTATTATTGTGAACTAAGGATTTAGCTTAGTAGATAAAATTATTCCAAAAGACTCTCTATGGGTGTCCAAAGAAAATAATTTTTGCAGCTTCGTTGGATAATGTATTGAAATATTCAATTAATTGATATGTTTAAACTAAAATGCCTATTCTTCGACACTGATTAGTGTCATCATCAACACTACAAAAGACAAATCATCCCATTAATAAAGAAAACAATACATTTTTAAGTCATATTTAAAAATATGCAAATACAAAACACACACAAACACAAATTAAAATCGTAAATAATATTAAACATTCAAAAACGGTCACAATCGATTTAAAATTATATAAAACTAGCATTTATAAATATACATTATTTATTATAGAGCAGAATTTTTATCACAATTGTGGATCGTATTTTTAAAATATGCCTTAAATGTTTTTTTTTCTTATTGATGGGATTATTTGCTCTTTGTAGCCTTGAGGACGACACTAATCGGCGTCAAAACGTAGGCATTTTAATTTGAATCTATCAATCAGCTGCCCTGAAAGCTGAAAAACCCATTTTCTTTGTATTACCTTAAGGATGTAAACTAAGAAAATTATCTAAAGGTAATAGACCGACTGTATTTATTTATTTCAAACAAAAGCCTCTAAATATTGATAGAGGTTTACAATCAAAGAAAAAGATAACTGAGCTATATTAATATTGTTTTTTGTATTTTTGCGTTTTTTATTTTTTATAATATTTCAGGTGAAATTCAGACCGAGTACGAAGATCCATCAATGTCCGATTCTATAGACGAAACTGCTTCTCTAAGTCCCCAAAGACCTACAGATCGCCCAACTCAGACTACATCTGATATCTCGTCGCATACTCCCAGAAAAAATATTTTAAGAAACAAAATAAAAACTTTACAAAACGAAAATTTTCGTTTAAAACAATATATTAAAAAAATTAAAAGCGAAAGGCCAGAAGGGGACCTTCAAAACATTACACTGGAAGACTACAAAAAGTTAAGTTTTAAATTTTGCCAATCTGAAAATTTAGCCAGATTTATAAATGTCCAAGTTAGCCAAGGCATCAAAAAACCCAAAGGACGAAGATATTCCGATGATTTTAAAAGTTTTTGTTTAGAGCTGTATTTTAATGGACTAAAATTGTACCGGAAAAAGTTAGTTAAAACATTTTCTTTGCCCAGTGTTTCAACTTTACAAAAATTTATTAAGCACATAAGTATAACTCCCGGGCTAAATGATCTGGTCTTTGACACAATGAAAAAAAAAAATCGATAATTTTTTAGATATGGATAAATCATGTCTACTTTGTATCGATGAAATGAGTATTAAGGGGAATTTATATTATGGAACAGATACTGATAAAATTATTGGATTTGAAGATTTAGGCGAGGGAAATAGACATTTTAAACCAGCTCTTGCAGCTACAGTTATAATGATAAGAGGAATTCGTACAAATTGGAAGCAACCATTGTCCTACTTTTTAGTAAATTCTACGTGTCCTGGAAAAAAATTAAAGGATATCATATTAAGCGTAATAACAAAATTAAATAATATTAACGTAAAAGTAGTGGGGGTTGTATCTGATATGGGATCAAACAATATTCAGTTATCAAAAAATTTAAATATAACTCCTGAAACGCCATTTTTTTTTCATGAAAATCAAAAAATTGTCTATGTTTTTGATACGCCGCATTTACTTAAGGCTTTACGCAATAATTTATTAAAGTACAAATTTCTTGTAAATAATGCTATAGTTTCATGGGAATTTATTAAAAAGTTTTATGAACATGATAAGCAGTACTCGTTGCGTGCTGCACCCCGAATAAGTGATTCTCATATTTCACCTAACAATTTTGAAAAAATGAAGGTTAAATATGCGGCACAAATTTTTAGCCATACGGTTGCTTCTGATTTAAATTTGTATATTAGATTTAACGCACTTCCTCCAGAAGCTGCACCGACGGAGGAGTTTGTAAGAAAAATAAATTATCTGTTTGATATGCTAAATTCTTCATCTACAGTAGGTCCTACCAAATATCAAGAAGCTTATAGGGGAAATGATGACCAAAAAAATTTTTTAAATGAATGTTTCGACCTTTTTAGTAATCTGCGAATATTAAATTGGAAAGGTGAAGATGTAACGGGAACAATAAAATGTGTTAACGGTTGGAAAATTACAATCAATGGTATTATGCACTTGTGGGATATCTTAAAATCAGATGGGATGGAATATCTGTATACAAGGCGAATAAATCAAGACTGTTTGGAAAATTTTTTTGGTTCAGTCAGGCAACAAGCTGGCAATTGTATAAATCCAACTGCTATTCAATTTACCCGCATATTTAGAAAATCCTTTTGCTTAGACCTAATTCATTCGGGTACGGAAAATTGCGAAAATGATGATGACCGAATATTATTAAAGGTGACTGATGTACCAAATATTGAGGTAGATAGTGCTAATTTTAATGTCCAGTCAGAAGATAACATAACATTAGATAATGATTTTCGGGTACTTAATAAAAAAGTGCCTTTCCAGGCACACTTGCGAAACTTGTGAATCTTATGCAAAATCATACAATGAATTAGACGAAACCTCATTATTTTGTTACCTGAAAGCGTACAGTCATACCGAAATCGACCTATTTGGCAGTTTATATATGCCACACCAAAATTTTGTCGACTTTATGACATCTATGGAGATAGTATTTCAAAAAAATTTTGAAAATCTTTCATTACAGCCCAATTTGTCTCAGGAATTTGTAAAATTATTTAGTGGTGTACCATATAGACACCCTTGTAAGGATTTTCCACTTAAATACGTAATTACTTTATATGCTAGGTTAAGAATATATTATACATTAAAATATATAAATAGAAATTTTAAAACACCAAATAGAAATCGAAAACTTATAATATGGAAAAATAATTGAACTGTTTGACCATCAGAGTTGGGCAACAATTTGAAAAAAGTAGTTGAGTATAACTACTAACTACTTAAAAGAAAATTATTTTAACTACTAACTACTAAGTAGTATAGTATACTTAAATTTTCAACCACGTTTGTATTTATACTTACTATATTTTAGTTCAAACTTTTATTATATTTGATTTTTGTGTAAAATTTGTATAGGTACTTTCTTTAATTGATTTTTTAAACAATTTGTTATCCTAATATTTCATTTCCATGTGACACTTTATTTTTGTTTACAAAATAATATTATTAGATCTTATTTTTTAAAAGCTTGCAAAACGTGCCCTGGTGTCTGCTTATAAAGGCTTTTTGTTTAACTGGTATACAATAAATGTATTATTATTGTATTATTATAATAATATACCGTTTGTATTTAAAGTGAGTAGTTAACTACTTCTTTAACAATTTTTTAGAGTATTTCAAAGAAATTAAAAGTATTTGAGTATAATTACTTTAAAATGGAAAGTATTTTGAGTACTACTACTTTTTCTATAAAAGTACTACGTAGTTAAAATATTTTAGTAGTTTACTGCGCCCAGCTCTGTTGACCATTTTTTACTATTATGCTTATTTATTGTTTGCTGTTATTTTGTTAAACTTTTATGTTCCGAATTTTGCGTGTTACCAATGAAATTTAACTTTATTCCATTAGTTTTAAGACAATTTTGTAAGGAGTCATAATTTGTTATCTATTCACATAGAGTTTATTTTCAAATTTGTAATTAAGTCATATGCTACCATAAGTTATATGTTAAACATTAAAATAAATAAATTTAGGAAACTTCTATTTATGTAAAAATATATGTAATAAAAATAAATTAACCATTGAGTCAGATTTTGTTTCTTTTTCCATATGGTAGGTTTCCACTATTTTTAATCATTTTGATGTTGTATGTTAGCAGAATAGATAATTTACATTCTAAAAACATCTAATACGGTCCCTGTCGTCAAACCCGTTCGGATGGCTTCTCGAAATGCTGCTCAACGACGAACTAGCAAGGACACATGCACTTGAATTGACTTTTATAGAACAAAGTGCCGACAAGAGAGTAATTTAGCTGTACTATCTAAGCTGTGGTATGGTATTAGCTTATTTTATACACACTCTATTATAATAATTACAAATGATACTGTTACTCCAGTTGTGGAACTCAGGATAACTTGATTTATTCTGACATTTTTAGTGTTTTATTATTTGTCAAAAGTACCATAAATATATCATTTAATTTAAATTTGTAAGCTAAGAATCAATAATTAACTAAATGGATTCGAAAAAAAACGTCTATTTTTTTTAAAAACTCGTATATATAGTAAAGCGGTTAGAAATTCTATAGATACAGGCAGTTCGACTTAGTCTTTTTTAGAGTTAAAAGTAGGCCTGTTTTTAAAGTAAACAGGACTAGGGACTTGACTGGCTCTACTAGATGTTACAAAAATATAATAAACAATGTTTTAAATAAATTCTTCTATTACAAAAAACATAAACGAAATAATAAAAATACAGACGTCTATTTTTTCGACGATTTTCCTGTTCAAACCTAAAAAAAATATGCTTGACGGAAATGTTTTTATAAAAATATTGATGAGGCAAAAGAGTTGGAGACTCCCAAAAATTTCACCCTGTAGGTTAGTTTAAATCGTAAGAACTAAATTTAAATATTAAAAAACGCACGTCGGTATTTCCAGTATTCAATGTGTCTGCACCCTGCACAATATACATATTATCTGATATAAATAAATTAAAGGCATTAAAAAATATCACCATGCTTTAAAGGGATTAACATGCCACCAACCATATATAGTTCTTTTCTTTAAAAGGTTAATAGTCCTACGACTACATTATTCCATCGAATCAAATGAATATATACCCTCCGTCAGATTCAGGTTACCCAACATGCAACGTCTTATACTTTTCTGACCTTAAGATGTTATCAAAGTGAATCTAAATTATTGATTCTGGTGTTGTTATCTGCAATGTGACAGGTCGATGTGGGTCACCTACAGAGACCTGTTTAGTCTAACGAACGAACTGGATGTTCAGCCGAATAAACAATATAGTGTTTCACCTTGAAAAACGTGTCGTCGTTTAGTGAAAAGAAAACAGAGTCTTTCGAAAAGTTACAATTTTTTCTAAATTTTATAACATATTATCCAAAAGTCTACAGTTTTTACTAAACAAAATGACAAATTGTTGTCAAAAAGAAAAAAAACTAATATAAAAAATACTGACTTAATTATACGACGTTGAAAAGTCCATGGTTTTAGAATTACTCTGATACCCTCTTAAAATATATTCAGACCTTACTTCACTCTTCAAAAAAGACCCATTTTTAAGAATATTATTTAAATGTTTTACATGTCTTTAAAATTTGGTACTTTTTGATACTAAATGATCACTAAAATTTATAATTGACACTTATAGCTAACTGACCCTTTAACAGTTAATCGCCACAAAAACACTATATAACTTACTAGCGGGTATCCGCGACTTCGTTCGCTTATATGACTATAATGAAAGGGATGTAAAGAGGTACTCAAATCGCCTCATTTGAGTAACTCTTTATAAACCACGTTTGTTGTTGCATTCTCTGAACCCACTATGCGAACTTACTCTAGAGCTTGAGACATAGAGTAGAGTTAACCATGGGAAAAACAATCATAGCCCAAGTCTACTCTAGCTCTACGTAAGGATTGCCCTTGAGCTTTGTTAATTGTCATGGCGTAACAAAGCTTTAAAGGAAACTGTACACATTAAAACTGAAAAGGATAGTCTGATGGAATTAAAGGGATACGTGGTATAAAAACTGTTTCTCCTAGAGCAGGGGTAGACTCTATTGCATTGTTTTGTAATGTTTTAACCTGTAGCCGAGTTCCATTATACAATTTTGGTGGTTTTAAATTTCGAATAAGCATTACTGGTGCCCCCACTTTTAAAGTTAACTCACTAATGATTCCTGAAGGGTTTAGAGAATGTAGGAATACGACAGTATAATTAACCGCATTTTCCTAAAAATATCTTCATACTAATTATTTATTACTTAATCACAAAGACATTTATGTAATGATTGTTTTGAATCTGATATCACTCGTATAATGTCTACTTGCTGTCTTTATTAGTTTAACGCCGACTTGATAAAATTTTCAAGATTTATTAAAAGTATTATTTTGGGATTTTAGCGCCTTGTTTTGAGGCCAGTTTTATTTTGTTTATAAAAATAATATTTTATTCCTCTTAGTTTTATTCCTACAAAATAAGGGCCAACTTTAAAGTTTTCGAGGCCTAAACGTAGATTAAAATTTTGTACGTTCCTAATAAAATAAATAAGTAGCTAGTTGTCCACTGTGTATAAAATTTTACCAGAATCGCGGCAAATATTTTATAAAAATCGATATTTATCCACATTTATAATAATATTGTCAAAAGATACAAAGGTTAGTAAAATTAAACCTCGTACAATTAAAAACCACAAAAAACAAAAGAAACATCATATTTTACAATTACCCCCTTTTTCCTCTTCATATTTCACTTACTGACAAAAGAAATGTTTTATGCGAAGGATTAAGCTGTTTATTTTGAAATTACAAACAGAGATAACCTGATATATATATATATATATATATATATATATATATATATATATATATATATATATATATATAGTGCTGCGAAATTACTTTTGGTTAATTACAATCCATACTAAATTTTAAGGCAGTTAATTAAAGCAATTAAAATTTATCGCAGAAACTCCTAGATATAAAATTATTCAAAATGGCAGCAGCACTACGCAAATCATCCTGGAGTAATCGGTGTACATACATATGGTCGAATTGATAAATTACTCTTTTTTTCAAGTTGGTTAAAAATTAAAATTCATGCACCCCTTTTTTACATCGCTTCTACTACATGAGTATTATTAACATTCTTATTCAAAGCCAATGGTATTAATGTTTCTTTCAAAGTCTAGGCATCTACTAAGGAAAAAAAGAAGTTTTACATTTTTCACCATTTTTTGATTTTTATTCTTTTTCCAAGGGGCTGTCTCATACTTTTAGGGCTATCCTGCATGTTTACGGGACACATTTTCGCACACATCCGTACAGATATCATAGATTTTTGTTCTAAAAATATATTTTTCGTATTCTAGGGTCGATTATACCCAGTTACCTATATTCTACGCAAATTTTTGCGATTTGAATACTTCATATATGTATATAGCAATATTAGCAATTGACCACATCGTGCATTAAAAATGTATTAATAATACAATAATATATACAAAAAATAACCCCTTTTTATTCGCATAAGAGTGAAATTTTTGCAAAATTCTAAAATTTATATTTAGATAATTATTTTTGAAAACCATTGACGGAAGAATCCTCTTAAAATCTCTTTTAGATAAAGGGTTATAGAAAACAATGTAGTTATAAACATATTTCACCCCTAAAAGTGCTGAATTTTGAAAAATCTATTCTGCAACATTTCACGACAAACCCTTCCTTAATAGATGCGTTTGTTATATAAGAAAATTCTTTGCAGAATTCCAAGTTCCTAGATCCGATTAAGGGGGTGTCCTATTGTTGAATGAGTATATAATTTGTCACATTCCAACTATTTGAGGGACTTTGTATAATTAAAATTATTACGTTCTGATAGATCTTAAAATTTCTGCATCAAATTTCTTTCGTTACCTCGCATAGTTTACGCACACAGAATAAATTAAAAATTATAATTAAAATATCTATCCATTGTAATCTAATATCTTCATTTAAAGAAAATCTGAAAAATCTAAAAGTTTGAGAATGTCTTCTCGAATTGTGACCCACAATATCGACAGTGTTCTCCAGATTTATTGGCCATTATTTACAAAATAATGTAAAAGTGCAAATGTAAAAAATGTACTACTCTTAAAAGGCAAAACCTCAATCCAAAACTCAACAATTTATCAGCGAACGCTTTGAAATGAATATCATATTTTTGTTCCTACACGCACTAAATCGAGATCGCTATATAACACTATGGGCATCGTCGCATAGCTTTAAAATCCCGACGTAGACGTAAGTACATAGCCCCTTCCCCTCTTCTACCAATGTTCGACGAGCGGCAGTGATCTATATTAAGAAAATTAAACATTCAGCGCTGAGACGCGTGAACTGGTATAACGTGTGTTAGGAAAGAGTTTTTGCACGTCTTTCTCGTATATAAAGTCAAAGACAAGACCCAACACTGTACCTTATGGTACTCCAATTTTGATTTCTTTAGGCTGACTCATAGCTCCTCCTCCTACTTTAACATAATTAAATAGATACATTTTGAAATCATTCAACACGGATTCTCCACATTATATAGCTATCCACAATGTCCAGTAACAAAGTTATATATCTTACAAATATTTGTGATTAAATACACAAAATGATTTAGGGTATATCATTTTTTAAAATATAGCTATTATTGTTACATCCAGGATTAGGCTAACTCCAGACTGGACTGAAAAAATTCATAAAAACTCTCAATACATAAACTTAATTAAAGTTATCATAACAAAAACACAGCTGTCTGTATTTTAAAAACAAGGCAATCTATCTTGTTAATATATTCAGAATTTGAAAGCTTGCTTCTTTAGCTTTAAGAAGCCAGTTATTTTGATAACTTATTCAATTTGTTAAAACACACAAACACACCTTAAATATAGCTTCAAAATCACCTAGCATATTTAGTCAAAAGTAAGGGTAGCTGTAATTAATTTCTTATGAAATTATTTGTAGTCGCAGACTTAAATTATTCATGTTGTTAAAAAGTGATATGATTTGTAGAATTTTAATCAAAACCTGTGCAAACTAAGCTTCAAAAATGATCATTGGAAATTGAATATCAGTATTTTTTTATTGTAAGGTTAAAAAACTCACAAATTATTATACCTGTCTTCAAAACTGTTTTTGTAAAATTAATAATTTTGGTCTGTTGCATTTGGAGAAATTGAAAGAGCAAAACATAATTATAGGCTCTGTTTACTATATCTGAGCTAGGCCCTGAAGAATGTTGTCACACCAACCAAGTTATTTGTTTGAAATTGTTTTTGAATAATTTTAATAAGAAAATTGGATTTTATTGTATTTAATAAATCAGTGGTTCACCTGCCCAGACAAACTGGTATTTTATCACCTTAACAAAAATATCCAACCTTGTATTTTTTGTTTATTTGAATTAATCTGTGCAGGTAATTTTTACTCGACTTCCAAAAAGGAGGTTATCAATTCGATCCTATTATTTTTTTATGTAGGTACATCGAGTACTCCTGATTTGACCAATTGCGCCCAAGGCAAAATATCTTACGTTCACCATACTATCAGGAAAAAAAAATATGCCCGTTAATATCATGATTTGAGTTCTTAAAGTCACAAAGTTCAATTTTACTGATCATTTTAAATTTTAACAGTGAATATAGCTAGTTTTCTATAAATGTGTAGAGATGGCACCTTTTATGTAATATTAATCGGTGATTGTGGTTAGCTACTTACTTATTTTCTTAGGGATGTCCATAAGCTTTACCAAGTTTAGGTCTTAAAATATGTATAAATATAACTAAATAAACACCGGGTATATATATATATATATATATATATATATATATATATATATATATATATATATATATATATATATATATATATATATATATATATATATAAGGTAATTGTATGATTAGTATGCATCTGGGCACAAACAAATAAATCAGTATTATTATCATCTACAATATCAATTATCATCTAATAATGTATGGGAATATTATATTATATATACACCCTGTCTATTATATGTCCATTAAATATATATATTTTTATATATATATATATATATATATATATATATTTACCTTTAAAGACAATGGAGAAAAACCATATAAGAGATAAGTTATTCATATCGGTGTTATGTTTTCTCTAACATCTCTTATAATAGGTATATTGTAGATTTCCTAGTTGTGTTTCACGATAATATATATATATATATATATATATATATATATATATATATATATATATATATATTTATATATATATATTATTTAAACATATATATATATATTATTATCGCCTATCATATATATATATCAATAATTATATTATCCTATTTTTTAATCTATATAAATATATTTAGTGGTCTCATTACAAAAAGACATTTACAGTTTTTCTAAAACTAATTAAAATTTTATATATTGACAAATAATTGTTATAAATTATATAAAATATATATATATATATCGATAAAATGCATGTTGATTATTTATTTATATATATATATATATATATATATATATATATATATATATGGCACCATATTATATATATATATATATATATATATTATATATATATATATATATATATATATATATATATATATATTATTAATTGATTACCTTATAATAATAATAATTCATAATGATATACTACATTTTTAAAAATAATTAGACGAATTAAAACTTTACTAAAATATCCAATTGTGGTATATTTGATTATTATTTTTTATGTATTAATGTCATTTACTGCATTTTTTTCTTTTTTTATGTGAATCATTTCTCTGTTAGTTAATTTCTGATATATATATATATATATATATATATATATATATATATATATATATATATATATATATATATATATATATATATATATATATATATATATATATATATATATATATATATATATATATATATATATATATATATATATATATATATATATATATATATATATATATATATATATATATATATATATATATATATATATATATATATATATATATATATTCATATATATATAGGGATATATATATATATATATATATATATATATATATATATATATATATATATATATATATATATTAATTTTTCAGATAATTGAGATGTGTATGGCATATATATATATATATATATATATATATATATATATATATATATATATATATATATATATATATATATATATATATATATATATATATATATATATATATATATATATATATATATATATATATATATATATATATATATATATATATATATATATATATATATATATATATATATATATATATATATATATATATATATATATATAATAATAATATATATATATATATATATATATATATATATATATATATATATATATATATATATATATATATATATATATATATATATATATATATATATATATATATATATATATATATATATATATATATATATATATATATATATATATATATATATATACAACTTTTTTTTTCAATTTGTTCGATATATTTATTAACAAAATCAAACACAATGGACAGAAAATTATGACGCAAAAAAAATGAAAAAGTTTTTTTCAAAAAATCCTCATCTCCTTTATTTTTTTAAATTTCAATGTTTCCCTTTCTATTTACAAATAATTACCTAAAATAAATTTGATCATATTATAAAGCACAGAAACAATTTTAAATCTATTTTAAAAACTAATTTAAAATGATAAATAATCTATTTACAAAAAATTAGTGCAGTTAAATCAATAATTCCATGGTTTTTATAAATTTAATGAAAACATTAAATATTAAAAATTATTCAGTTCTATTAAACAAAAAAAAAAGTTTTCTAAATTAATATCAACCACTGAAAAAATGACATAAAATAAATACATCCTCATGGTTAGACAACATCTCTAACACAGATATTCCTAACGATGTCACAGAAGTTCTTGGCTTTAGGTGAAAACTTTCGCTTTCCTATACAGAACAAAAAACTTACCTTTAACAGAATATATATCGTGTATAGAAACCGCTATACAAGATAAACCAAATGAAATAAAAAGATCAGACGTAGTAAATATAATTACCAATCATAAAATAAAAATTCAACAAAAAAAATAAAATTACCAATTTTTAAAAACGAATACAGAAACAACAAAATAGAACAAGGCAATTCATTAAAGATAATTCTCAAATAACCATACTTAAACCAGATAAATGCAGTAAAACCGTTATAATGAATACTACTGATTATGACATAAAAATGAATCACCTCTTAAAAGATACCAGTACTTATAAACTTTTAAAGAATGGTAATAACATCTTTCAAAACAAAAATAATACTTTTGTAAAAAAACTCTTATACAAAAATCTATTAACTGACCGGGAAGTAAACATTTGTCAATTCATAATGCAGTCACGCCTAAAATATATGGCCTACCTAAATTGCATAAACCGAACATTCTCCTCTGACCTATATAGTTTCATGTGTTCAATCTCCTTTCTACAAGCTTTCAAAGTATTTGTCAAAATGTTTGTCAAATATCACAGGTAAAAACTCTTATTACATAAAAGACTCCATTTTACATTTAAGCATTTTTCTAGATACATTAACAATACCACCAAGTTCAAAGTTAATATCCCTAGTCATATTCTTTGTATACCTAATATGCCAAATGAACTCATAGTTAGTACTATAAAAGGCAAATGGAATATTTTAAAAATATTTTACAACTCTAACTCAGCGAATTCATAGAAGCCTTACATCTTATAATGTCAAATAATTATTTTTAATACAAAAACCAATTTTATCAACAATTTGATGGATGTGCTATGGGCTCACCTATTTCCTCTCACAAATCGCACAAATAGTTATGGAATACCTAGAAGAGGAAGTTCTCGAAAAATTGAATTTTAATATTACTTGTTTTAAGAGATATGTGGATGATTGTTTAGCATCAGTTCCAGAAAATAAAATAGAAGAACTACTTTTCGCATTCAATAACTTCCACCGAAGCTTTCAGTTCACTCTTGACGTTGAAACAGAAAAACAAAATAAATACTGCTCGACCTTACTATAATAAGACAAAATTAAAAATAAGTTAAAAACTAAATGGATTTAAAAACTTAGTCTGGACGATATCTTAATTTCAATTCCCACCATCCATACAAACAAAAAAGAAGTGTTGTGATTGACAATAACATTATACCCATCCATTGTGCTCTTGTGTCTAAGCATGTATTTCGTTTTATATTTTTTTTACTCAGAGTTTTGTAAATTTGACTTGAAATAATTTCTGCCTTAGGTAAGTAGTAAAAAAATGTATATTTTCTCTTTGTAGTTAATAATATCATATTGCATATAATGTTAGTCCATGATTCTTACCACTTCTTTCATGTTTTTATTATTTTTTTTAGTGTACACAAGATCATTGATAAAGGCAAAAAAATAGCTCTTTCGTATTTTGCATTATTCTCGTATCTATCACAGGGACTTATTTGCATTAATCGATGCATTGCATCGATGGCATGTAGGCGAAATTAACCAAAAAAATTAAGAAACGGGTTTTATTTATAATCAACCGACATGATAGTGAACAATCAGATAAAATTATTACAGTTAAATTAAAAATAAAACAAAATTATAAAAGTTGTTGAAAATGTCCGCCTCTTGCTAGAATGCAAGAGTCAAGTCTTCGCCTCATGGACTGACGGACTCTGTCAAATATTCCAGGTGTATTGCGAATGATGTCGCATGAAGCTAATATTCTGTTTCTTAAATCTTCTTCTGCCTAGATTGGGGTCTTATACACCACTGTCTTCAGGTGTCCCCAGGCTATTCAGATCTGGAGATCTAAGGGGCCATGGCTGAGGTCCCCCTCGCCCTATCCAAGGGTTGTTAAAATGATTATTGCGAACTCCCTCACCTCTATGCTGAAATGTGCTGGTGCACCATCGTGCATGAACCACATTTGATTTCTAAGAAGAATTGGCACGTCTTCTAGCAACACCGGGAGTTCGTCTTCGAGAAATTGACGATAATATCGTCCGTTTAGCCCTGATGTCAGGAAAAATGGACCTATCAAATAATCTCCAATAATGCCGGCCCACACATTTACTGAAAATTGTTGCTGGAAATTATCTTCATGTATCGAATGCGGATTCTTTTCTGCCCAAAAATGATTGTTATGAAAATTACGTATGGCATTCCCAGAAAAAATTGCCTCATCGCTAAATAAAATCGTGTTTCCAAATGAAGGATTTTGGGCTAGCATTTGTAAGAACCACTGGCAAAAATTTAAACGGAGTGGAAAGTCACGTGGGAGAAGAGCTTGAACCCTTTGGATGTGGTAAGGATACATTACGTTGTCTAATAAAATTTTTCCATACAAGCATAAATAAAATGTTAAGTGTTGGTGCAATTTTCGTCGTACTGGTAGCAGGATCGTTTTCTACTGCATTCAGGA
>JAUTXW010000991.1:0-26484 GCA_030620095.1 Kuschelorhynchus macadamiae | reverse complement strand
GCTATGTTATGTGGTGCCTTTATTTGGTTCAGTTCTTAATACTGCTGATTTATTGTTATTTATTTTATACATTATACTGCAGATATATCAGTTTTTACCCTTATCATGTTAATCTGGCAATTTTTTGCTTCAGGCATTCTTCAAAGCTTATACTCTATTGCATCCTAATTTGGAAAGCTTTTAATTTTTATGGTGAAATTTGCTCATGCTTCTTCTGACACCTAGAGCACTATAATTAGTAAAGATTAACATCGAAAACATTCTTCATAGACAATTTTGCTTTATCTCTTTATAAATGCCTTTATAAATGCAACTTTCAAATGATATTTATATATTACAAAACATTTTTGATTACTTTTTACGTTTTCTCTTCTGTGCAGTTGTTTAAAATACCTAGAACTTTAATTCTGGGATTGATGATTCACAAGTTCTTAAATAAATGAATACCTATTCAGTAAAAGTTCGCATGCTAATATTAAATAGAAATATTTATCTTCCACAGAAATCTACTAAATACTTATTTTATATTAAGAAATAACTTTCCCCAATTTTATTTATTTATGATACTTCATTATTATACATATTAATACAAAACAAAAAAACTTATCAAATGAACCTAACCAGTTAAAAGAACTTACGTTTTACCCGTCTTTATTCTTTCCTGATAACAACAGTTTCAAATGTTTTTTTATTTGAAAATACCAAAAATTAGTAACTTTCCTAGAATTGGGACACACAAGACAATCTACTCCAAACAAACGTAATCGACAAACTAAAACATGACAAATCTTTAATCTTGAAGTGAAATGTCAAATGAGGAAAATGAAAACACAAGAGTTGTTTACTTCTCTCTCCCTTTACTTCATTTTTATGATTTTTGCTCTACTCATAGATGACCATTTGCCAGCTTTATGCAAGAGTACCTGATATATAAGGGCTCTAAGTCTTGTTAGAAGAGCCGCGCGCAGCTATTATTACTGTCCGCGCATTTCTCTTTTTGAATCGGGAATTTTTGAAATTTGTATTTTTTGATCTTCCAAGTGGTCCAGCTCGGTAACAACATTTCAGGGAAATACACTCCTAGGGTTCCAAACGTAATAGATAAAAGGGTGCTCTTCTTAATACAAACGGGATTTCGGTAGGACCTAATAAGCCGGCAGTGGCATTCTATATGGACAATCTTTTCGAAACACCTGTGATTCCGAATGCTGGTCGATATGATAAATTTTTTTTGGATTTCCCGTTCAAAAATCTCGGAAAAGTCCGTTAATATATATATCGAGCACGGGATGTCACTTAAAAAAATAAAAAAGGGGTAACTGCTTTGTCAAGATAAAAAGAGGATTCGATGGGGAATATAAAAAAGATTAATCAATATATGCTTCGAGGGACGCACCTAAGAGAAAATATTGAAGGGAAGTAAGTGATATAAACCCAGCAGATACTAAAAAAAAAACAAAACATACGCACTGGCTTGCTAGTATCATTCATATTTTGTTTTCTAAGTCTGGACCTTCCGGCTTTGAACAGAATTATTTAAATTTGTTGACAAATGAAGTAATAAATAAATAAATGTTTTATTACTGGTTTCCCATTTGAAGTAAATACAATAGATTAAATAAAAAAACAGTGAAAATTTAACAACCTCAGATAAAATTTTATATATTAAAATATATATATATATATATATATATATATATATATATATATATATATATATATATATATATATATGTACATATATATATATATATATATATATATATATATATATATATATATATATATATATATATATATATATATATATATATATATATATATATATATATATATATATATAAAAGAGGTTTTATTTAGGGGTCTAGCGGTCCGTGGGAAAAAAAAAGAAGAAACTCTTTTTATCTTAAGTGCTCAATATTTTGCCAATATTTATTAGCTTCATCAGGAGCAACTACACAAATTATAAAGAATAGGTCCAATTAGAATTATAACATTAAAATGACAATCAAAAGAATAAAATTTTGTCTAGATATACATAGTCAATACTTTTTTTCCCACCTACCGCTAGACCCGAAATAAAACCTCTTTGTAATTTCTGTACGCTCGAAAATACTTAACTTATACATATATATATATATATATATATATATATATATATATATATATATATATATATATATATATATATATATATATATATATATATATATATATATATATATATATATATATATATATATATATATATATATATATATATATATATATATATATATATATATATATATATATATATATATATATATATATATATATATATATATATATATATATATATATATATATATATATATATATATATATATATATATATATATATATATATATATATATATATATATATATATAAGTTTGAGTCAAATCAGACTCATAGAAAGTTTTTTACAGCTCAAAGAAGTCTCATTTTGACCCAACCTTTCATAAAACCAAAACTAAGATCAATATTAAGCTCAAAACCAAGCTAAGGGTATAATTTATCATAAGCTTGATTTTGAATCCTAGCATGACCTTGTTGAACCACTTTAATTTTGCATTTAGTTGAATTTTTTAAATATTAACAACCTTCTGTTTTCACTCATAGCGTCTAAACGAAAAGACATTATTAAGAAAAAATACGTATTTTCACGTTCTCTTGCGAACTAGATATCCCCAATTTGTAAGAATTTTTTTTTATATTTTGTGACAGGTGATCGGTCGAAACTTACAAAATTTGACCTAGCGCACCCGTTCTGACAATAAAAAAATAGGGAAAAATAAATCATTCCGTTTATCTAGAGTAACATTTTTTCAAATCCTCAACGGAAAAGCTAATTTTGATCAATTTTCATTTTTCACCGAAAAACTTCCGCGGCAAATTAACACCTTTAAGGCTACGACGACGACGCCCACTTAAAATATACGTAGAACACTATTAAATAATGCAGCATTCCACGGACTAAATAAGCCTGGTGATTTTTAACAGAATTTAGAAAATCAAATATATGAAAAAAATCCAGAAAAAAACACAATCATAGATTTTCGTACGTAGAATACGGGAAAAATAATCGCAAGTCTATAAATCATGAAAATAACTTAAGAATAAATAAAAAACCGATTACTCGGGAGCTCCAAATTTTGCTGCTGCTTCTACATATCTGAGATTAAGACTGACCAAAATTCCCAGAATCCCCAGAGTACGACTTTGCTCTGATTGGTCTAAAAGTACATTTTTGGATGGGTACCGCGGAAAACTAACAAAACTGGCGCGATTTTTGGCCGGAAATCAGTAAGTTCAACGACTATGTTAAGTTAACGTGTATAGTACCGAAGCCACCGATAAGAAATTTTCCTTTAACGGTTAATGTACGCCGGGGCTTCTATCTGAAATTTTGCATTGCACTTCGCTCTAAAGTTAGATTTTCGCCCGTAAGTTTGCCTAAGAGTCGTACGTCATGCTAACCACGTATTGCTGAGGTAATTAGAAGAACAGAAGTTTATTTGGTACTATACATTTTCGTGTGCAAGCTAGACCACAAGTAGGTGCCAATCTAGTCTGCTCTTTGCAATTCAATTCGAAGCTATTAGCTAGTCTTTCTATATATCCAATTTTTGTGCTTACCTATTTTAACCGGAATAGTGCGTTTGATTCCCTTGAAGTTTTTGAAAATTTCTGAGCTTTCAATTCTTAGCCTTCAGCAGTGTTAACTTTAATTTCCAATGTGTTTTAACCAGTGAACTTAATAACATTTTTTAAACAAAATACTTTTACTGATTCTTTGAAACATCTAATAACTTAATTGAACATTTTGGCGTTTTTGTAATTGACTTGTGTAACAAATTTTGATGTAATTTATTTTTTAGTAATTTTAAATGAACTTACTGATCAGACACCATCGTAGGCACGAATTTTTTGTTTTCCTTTTGCAACTAAACAATTTTTCTTAATCTCTGAGCTATATATTTCTATTTTAAACTACCTATATCTCAAGTAATTGTTATTTTTCGTCAAAACTATTTTGCTTTAACCTATAAGTGTCAATTTAAATTTGTTAATTACAATTTAAAGTTTCCAAGTTCTACCTTAAGTGAGTCGGGCTTTTCATTTACGACATATCGATTTTGTGACAATAAAGGTTCTTTTCTTAGTTGGATGGTTCCTAGAATTATTTATCAGATAAAACCTGCAAAAATAAAGCCCATGTACTGATTGTTTTCCCGAATTAGGGCATGTATTGGTTAGAGTGGTATTTAAGCTTCCAAAATACGCTTTTAAATAATCCCTACAGACTAATTTACCCGCACAGCTACTGAAACTTTCGAGCTCTCTTAAAAGTAAAGGCTTGTCTGGAGTAAGTGCGTTAGAAAAACCGTACATATATTATTAACAATTGAATATTTGAATTCATTTATTTATTATTTTTCTAGTGCATGATAACTAATGTGTATGTATTAGTGGTGTTTTGTGACTACTATATATTAATAATTTGGCTGCTAACATTTTCGAGGCGCGTGAAACACCGTGGTAAAATAAGTATTTGTTTTCTTTTATTGTTACTAAATTTATTAAAACATAAAAATCTTGAATTGTTGCTAAATTCTTATAAAAATTTAACCACCTTTGTTGACACTTGATGTCTTTTAATTGTAAAATTCTTTTGATGGTAATTTCAAGTAAGTTTCAGTCAAAAAGTGAATTTTTGTACTGAAAAATTATAAACAGCTGATTGCTACCCGACGCACGTAGTGATTAGGACATATGTTGCTTTTTTTATAAATCAAAATAATTAGTTGATAACCTCCTGAAAGGAAGTTATATTTTATAATGTTTGCCGAAAAGAGGAAAATTTCCCACCAAAAACAATAATAAAATTAAAAACACAAAAAGATCCATTTGGACACCTATTAAAAAATTTTAAATGTTCTCAATTTTGTAAAAATTTAAATTGTGAGTTGTATTTTTTGTAAAACAGTTTAATTTAAACGCAAAGCGGTTGATAGTAAGTTTTCCCAAAGACATTAAATATAAACTCTTACTGAGTTGAACAAACTCTTTCGGACTCAAACTGTAAAGTTGAAAAATTGATTTAAATAAAAGTCAGTGAAGTACAAATCAAAAATATTTAACATAAACTAATCTACAGGTACTTTGAAAGACTTTACGCCAAGCTTTCTGAAAGTAAGCCACTTTTGTCAGTGTTAAAAATTTAAACAAAAAAATAACTTGTAAATTAGTTATAGTAATTTATCCACCCAACCGCGGCGTTCACGTTAATAGAGGTTGATTAACTCGTATTTAACTTATAAGATAAATAATTTAGTGATATTTATTTAAAAAAACTGTCTTACTTTCCCCCTTAATACGTTCTCGTCGCTACCCTCAGAACTTGTTCCACAGTTGTAGAATTTGGTTAAAAAAATTAAAATAAATAGCATATTTGGACAGAGACCATAACAATTGAACCAACCTATTAACCAACCAACCAAACAATCAATCAATCAATTAATTAACTTACCAACCAGCAGGTGACCGAGAACATAAACTTTCGGTTTCTATCTGAGTTGATCTGGCTGAGCCTGGGTTCGAATAGTAGGTGGGTGCACGAGTTTTCAAGTCTGCTGCCTATATTAGTGGTTAAAAAACCCACAGGAAAGAGTGTAAAATGAATGTCACTTTCCACGTCACCATTCACGCCGGTAACCAGGTCGGGAGGACCGGATATTCATATGGTAGTACAGGGGTAAATTCACACTCCTCGCCATCACATACCCTCTCAGGTGGAGAGCATGGCCGAGGTTTGGGCTCTTCGTTAAACTGAAGTGCTCGTCGGGCTGACATTTCCTAGGCGTAAATTCGCAGTGAAGTGATTCTGATTCCCCTCTCTGCACGCCCTTCCTACTCCCTATATGATGTCTGAATAAAAAAGTGAGCGTAAAATTGAAAAGTAATGGAAATTGGTTAAAAATGGCGTGAATAGCATAGACCACTAAACTAGAAATAGCATTCGTAGTTGTAACTAACTCTAATTGCGTGATTTCAATTTATTGTACAGTGGTTTTATACAGTCTCGGAATCGTGCTCTTTCTTTACAGTGAACCTAACCAATCCTAAACTAACATAATCTGCACTTTTATTAATTATAAGTTTGGCAAAAAAAAACTTAAAAAAAAGTCGTCCACCTAAACATGGATTCGAACACATATATGCCGCATCTAAAACCAAGTATCCTACCGACCAGCCAAGAAGTCCTTGCTAAAAATCTGTTTATAATCCGCCTTTCGCCAACACCAACCAATGAAGTCACAGGATTTAACTTGAGTTTACAACTGTATCAGAAACTGAAATCTAGCTAACTAATTAGCTAACCAACCATACCAACTAACTAGCCAACTACCAACAACCAACCAACCACGAACAACAACAACTGCAAATATGGATTTTTATGGTATTTTCGGGTGTATATGAAAAAGATACTGCATAGAATTTTATTTTAATTATTAATAAAAATAATATCATTTTTCTTCTTTAACTTACACTTACGATGTATGAGTATAAAAAGTGAATTTGAAATTTTTATTTTGTTACACTAGCAAGATGTAATGTGTTTTTTCTTTTTTTAAATACCTTTTTAACCAAATCAGTTTTTAAAACAGTTCATTAGTCAGTGGCTTTTGAAAATTATTTTCTAAAAATCTGTAGCGCGGAGACACTAAATCTTTACTGGGTTAGTACCAGCTAGTGGGGAGCGTGATAGAGCGGAGGCACCGTTAAAACTATAATACATTCGTAATGTAGCTTTTAAGATAATGCTTCCGCGCTAACGTGCTCTGGCCCTTAACCTAGTACTAACCGAATACGAATCCACCTGTTGGCTACGCGCTCCGGCGCCCGGCCATTTGCTAATCGGGTACCGATTCACCTTTTTATCAAAATATTCATAATAAACTGTTTTAAAACTAACGTGTTAGGTTGTTTTTGTGGTTTCAGGACAACAAAACCTCCTTTTATTTAGAAAATGACGACGTTTCGACCTTTATTAAGTCTTTATCAAGGCTATTCCAACAAAAAAGATGATTTTGTCAGGAATGTTAAAAACTTACACCAGTAGTGCATCATAATGGCAAAGCACATAAGACGATTAAAATATATCTATGAAACAAAGACATAGTAAAACACTTACATATACAATTTCACAATCAAGGGTTCACTGATACTCTTGTATGTATGTTGGAATAGCCTTGGTAAAGATATAATAAAGGTCGGAACTTGGCCATTTTCTAAATAAATAGAGGGTTCATTTATTGTCCTGATAACATTTTTTTTTAATGACAATGGTTGCCAATATAAAACACAAAATCAATAAAAATTCCTTATTAACAATAAAAATCCTCAGATAAAATTTTGTGCGATTTGTCCGTAATATAACGTTATAAACTGGAAAATATGCTTAATTTTTCTATTACTAATTACTTAATTACAATCGTCGTCTTATAAAAATTACCGAAGGAAATAGAAAAAATGTGAAAAACTGAGCGTATAAGACGGTGAAGTTTAATGGTGAATATCTCGGAAACGAAACTTGCTAAACAAATATGACTTCTGGTTCATTATCAGAACCCCAAAATCTACTAGTGTAGCAAAAATCGTTCAAATCGTACAAGTGACGCTATACTCGCTAATTACCTAAAATAGATTCACTGAATACTTTTATCATGTTTTAGAATCAAAACGACCAAAAAAGAGATCTGTTTTCAAGGCAATATGAATAAAAGGTAATTATTTACTTTTTTTGCACCATTTACACACTGATTTTGATTATTTTTTTGTGTATAAGTGGATATTGGGGTTCTGATCACCACTCAGGAGTCAATTTTTTCCGGTAACGTTTCGTTTTTGGGTTATTCATTTTTAAAATTCATAGACATTCTAACCCCAGGTTCCTCCTTTTTCTTTTTTATAAAAAATGACTGGTCTCTACGCATGAAAGCAGCCCAGTGGAGCATTGGAAAAATCGGAGTTACGTCGAAACCATTATCGAAAAACGAAGTCGCACTTAAAATTTTCCGGGAAAAACAAAAATGTTTTTTTTTCTGCACCAAATTTGACAGCTGTCATTTTGACAGTCCTCAACAGAGCGAGATAAAAAAAAACGGATCGCGTATACGAGTGGTAGTCATTACCCCCAGATGGTACTTTTTTTAAATATTTTTTCCATCTTTTTTCTCTACATGAAAAGAGTGGAGCACACATTGATAGTTTCGATTTTCGAACGTATTTTTGGACGGTGATTACGGGAAAAATAAGCAAAAACTCTTCAATATTTGACCTTGACCATTCGGTTGATTTGCAAGTTTTTTGGCCGTCTTAAACATCCCTCCTACCCACGTGCTTGTACCTTTTTTCGTTTTTGCGTAACCGTTCACCTAAGTTTTCAATTTTTTTTTTGTAATAATTAAAGTTAAATATCTCGGCAAAACGAAACTTTTTTTATTTGAAACTTTTTACTGCATCTTTAAAATGTATGGTTTGGGCATGGTCGACTGAGTTAAGGTCAGCTTTAGGATGGGATTTCGAAGAAACGGAACTTTTTTATTTGAAACTTTTATCCATATCTTTAAAAATTTTCGTTTGGGCGTGGTCCGTTGATTAAAGTCAGCTTTAGGTTAGGTAAGGATAAGTTTTTGAATATTTTTATAATTACCAGAGTTAAATAACTTAAAGAAACAAAACTTTTTTCTGTATCTTTAAAAATTATGGTTTGGGCGTGGCAGGCTGAGCCAAGGTTAGCACACGGTTAATTACGTGTACGAAGTGCACGACAACTATAATGATTAAGATTAAAAATTTAATACGAAACTTAAATATAAAAATATTAAGCGTGTAGCCAATACCCTTAAAAAATAGAATTCTATATGCACCCGCGTAGGCAGGCAGAACGCCTATTTGTTTTATATAAAAGTACTAAAAACAATTATAAAAAACGTAATGAAACTCTCTTCTTGATTTTCTTGCCTTATTTTATCTAAAAAATTAGGAGACTGGGAACACTTAAAAACAACCATACTTCATTCTTTTTGAACTAATAACTTTCCCTTCATGTTCGCATCTTGACATCAAGAAAACCATTACCCTACAACATTAAAGAAATAACATAGTAATTGATTCAATTTTCAGTAGCTGATGGAAGAGATGAATATAGCTTTGCAATAAATCGATCACGTCAACGCTCAGGCCCCCCTAATCCGAAAAATTAACGCTCAACGTTGCCAGGTGTGTTGCGGAAGCCGGCAGAGTAGAGTAGCGACCGCAGACTTGTGCCAAAGACAATTTGCGGCTATCCGCAGATGTATATATTTTTCTATGGCAGCTCTATTAAACTTTATTTCAAGCTAACCTGTATCAAATTTCAACCCCAAAAATGAACAGCCAAATTCAATATTCCTCTTTTATCTAAAAGATCTCTTACGTATTTAGTGATTGGAAACGCCGGGTCTCGTTCCCGTTCGAAAATCAAAGGTTACCGCACGAAATAATATAGTTTCGCCGAACATTGATGTCTCCGGACCGATTTAAATGAGTTACCTATAGCGTAAGCTATAATGGGCTATACTATATTGCTGATGCACACTGTAATACAAATTAATTGTGGATATTTTGTTACTTACATAAGGTGGAACGGTACCAGGAATGGTACTGGAGGAAGTCTAACATGTAACAAAACAACATGTTAGACTTTCGTCGGTGATACCGTAACGATTTTCCGCTTTTCTGTTAGAGTTTTAACGGTAATGCTTACGGCGTCTAACCTGCTGCTAACACTGTACTAATGAACCTAATGCGGTGTAACAAAAGTCTCCTTAATTAAAGTGGTATCCAGATGGTCTTTCATCACTGACGGCTCGTCAGGGGCGGCAGGGTCGGCCGGGCAGTACCAGAAAATAAACCGGAAAAACCTCTTTTTAAAAAAGTAAATATTTTTCAAAAATAGTTTTGCAAACATCCTAAAAACGCACAAAACCAAAATGTAGTTTATTATTTCCTGGACACATAGCAAGATAGGTAGGTATCCTTATTATAATTGCTTGACTAACATACAAATAACGCCTTTAACGGTAGATCACTGGCCACCGTCCATAGATATTCTAATATATATTTATTACAGACGGTGGCTCAGCCAGCCGATTCCATCATCTTACATGCAATACTTCATCTACTAGTTCACACGGTACGTAGTACGTTCGCCTACATCCCATGCTATTACCTCGGCTATAACGTTCGTCATAGCTTATATCACCCAACACCGACCTGTCTCGATGTGGAAGTATCCCCGGAATTTTTCTCAATTGAATACTACGATTTTACAGGTATTAACTGTAATTATTATAAAAATGAGGCTACTTATTTTAAAATTAATCTTAGTTAGTTCTTTGCTTTAGTCATGACTAATGATGGTTAATATATCATGTTAGCAAGTTTTACTTACATATTTGGACGCGGCACTAATTAACACCACATTGGCCTCAAGGACGATTTTAGGAAACCTTTCTGGTACGAGGGGGATTAATTTAAAAAAAAAGTTTGTTAATATATTTTATTATAAATGGTATGAGAACAACATAAATACATATATTTTTTATCATACTTGTGGCATAAGTGAAAAAGCCTCTAATAAATAGTTATAGAATAATTTACATCAATAGTCTATCTATAGATATGCAAGAGACCCAATCCAACAGGTCGCTCTTGTGCTATAGTGTTTCGTAGCCCAGTTTTTAATCGTAATTTTCACGTAAAAATATGTAAATTACTCAGTTTGTTTGACCGGTCTTTGGCGGGGTGAGGGGGGGGGTATTTACCTCATTACCCCTTCACTGTAAAACCGCTTTTGATTGGCGTTGAGTCTCGACCGACCCTAAATTTTAGAGTACGAGCCGTCACTGTTTTTCGTGATGTCAAGATGCCAACATGAAGGAAAGGTTAGTCCAAAAAACGTCAAGTACGGCTGTTTTTTAGTATTCCCAATTTTTTTGTTAAAAAATGCAAGAAAAACAATGAGACAGTTTATTTTACTTCTTTTTTTTAATCGTTTGTAGTAGTTTCATACAGAACCAAAGCATTTTTGGGAATTATTTACTTTTTTGCACCATCACCGATTTTGATGATTTCTTGATGATTTGATCACGAATCTAAGGTCTATTGGTTTCGAACACGTTTCGTTGCTGGGTTACTCATCCTCAAAATGTATAAACATCCTAAACCCAATTTAATTTTTTTTATTCTTCTTTTTTATGAAAATTCGTAGGGTCTATATAAAACTACTACAAAGAATTAAAAAAAGACGTAAAATAAATTCTTTTTTGTTTTTCTTGACTTTTTTATCTAAAAAAATTGGAAAACACTCAAAAAACAGCCGTATTTAATTTTTTCGAGATAGTAACTTTTTCTTCATATTGACAACCGTCGGGATACAACTTTAAGAGAAACATTAATTGAAACCAATTAATCAGGGACACTTTCATTACATAAATAGGTGGAACGGTATTAGCAGGAGCGCGAACGCGCTAGGCGTATTGATACCGGGTTAGCATTAAGTATGGCGCTGATCCTTCATTGTGAATGCTCTAACAGAAATGGTGGATGACAGCATAGTGCATCACTCGTCATCGGCCTCCTGGGCCGAAGCCGAATGTTAGACTTACGCCATGCCAGTGATGTACTTTGCTGGTGATTAGTGTCGAGCACTTTTTGTTAGAGCCTTAATAATGCTTACGACCAAGGCCGCATTACCCATTAGGCCAGTGAGGCACATGAGGCCTGAGACTATGGCCCATTGCCGTATGGTACTAAAAATATCCTTAACTCATTTATGGTACTAAAAAATACCCTTAAATGTAATGTACTTATAAATATCCTTAATTAATTTATATTACAGTGCCTATCTATCAGCTAATGTTATTTGAATGAATAATATGTTTTTTCTCTAAAGTTGTAGCCTCATGGTGTTTCATGACGGTCCCAACATGAAGGAAAAGTTACTAGTCCAAAAGTATGAAATAGGGTTATTTTTGAGTGTTGCCAATTTTAATTTTTTTAGATAAAATAAGGCATTAAAAACAATAAGAGAGTTTTGTTGCGTCTATTACAATTGTTTGTAGTAATTTCAAACAGAACTAGTCAATTTTAATAAAAAAAAAGAGAAAGAAAAAGATTTAGAATCCCTGTGAACTTTGGAGATAAATAACTGAAAAAAGAAACGTGATCGAAAAGCTGTAAAATGGTTTAACTATTTTTATCCCGTCTAATAAATATATGACTTTTGCCGTTGTTTTGTCAAATATTAATTTTGCAGCCGTTACCGCATAGCGAGGCAAGATCATAATTTGAATGTAATGACGGCTGTCAACATTAATATAGGTTATAAATCAATTTTTTGTTTTCATTTTTCAGTTTAGTTTTAAATATCATGGCGAGAGTGTTGTCTCGCCGTTTCATATATTTATCATGCCTCCTGACGTTTTTACAATTTGTTAAAATATCGAGCCTGGAGGATACTAACATTCCAGAATTTTTCTCCTTGGAAACAGAAGAATTGTCAAATATTACGGTGAATAATGAATCCTATACTAAGATTGTGTTCAATGTACGGGGTAGAGATATCTACCCAAAAATGCGCGTTAAAATCACACAAAAATTGTCTCAAAGAAATGCACATTGTCATGATGCGGACTTTTCCTACAATATTAGTGAAATACAAACGAACTCTAAGTGGGGACAATATAACTTAACTATACCTCAAAGTGTAAATGGTAAAATATATTTTTGTTTACCCCATAAGTTGAAGGAAAATTATCCAGGTTTAATAAACCCTAGTATTTTTAGTAGTGAAGTTTATGAGTGGTTTCATCAAGGACCTGTTGTAATGGTGCAGTTAAAGGAGGAGAGAAGTGAGAACAAGTAAGTAGTTTTAGTGTTTAAAAGTTTATTCTATCATCTTTTGGTTGTTTATATAAATCGACAGATTTATTGTAATATAATGCAAATGAATTTCTGAAGGTATGCGATGGGAACTGTTTTAAGTGTTAGTGTATTGAATAACACAGTAAAGACATTAGGCATTCCTTGGGTATCGGACACAAGGCAAGTGCGTTGTTTTTATTTGTCTAAAAAACACTGCACAATTTCAGACCCTAATGAATGTTTACTTTTATTCTATTAAGAAATCTCATCATCATCATTTTTAATAGCTGCCGTTTGTCCACTTTTCTTGCCTCATTAAAATTTTATTTAAATTGGCAAAATACTAGTAATTTAGGGCATCAAGGACACAGCAAGGGGTACTCACTGCAATTTATTTGGGACGAAAGATTGCCTTCCTAGAAAATCTGCTCCAAATCTCCTCGGATTGCCTCGGATCTCCCGAATATCCTTGGATCTCCCGAATATCCTTGGATCTCCTCGAAATCTCCTCGGATCTCCCCGAATTTCCTCGAATCTCTTTGAAATCTCCTTGGAACTCCCCGAATTTCCTTGCATCTCCTTGAAATCTCCTTGAATTGCCTCGGATCACTTTGAATTTCCTGGGGTCTCCTCGAATCTCCCCAAATATCCTTGGATTGCCTAGGATCACCTCGGATCTCCCTGGGTCTCTCAATTAAAAAAGCTAAAAAAGATGCGTATGATGGTTTTTTGTTTAATTCTTCCAATAAGTCAAGGGACTGCTGGATTAATTTTGAAAGAGGAAAGCAGAACCTTTCTCATAACGTCAGCATTTCTCTGGAAGATTTTAACAACTTTTTCAGTGAAGTTGCTGAAAATATAATAAAAACCCTACCCAATACTTCTATGGATGGAACTGATTTTATAGCCAAGCAAAATAGGCCGGCTTCAGGTTTTTTCCTGTATCCGGCTACAGAACTTGAGGTCTCTGATTCATTTCATTCATTCATTTATATGATATCAGCAATAGTACAAGCATTTGAGCAGAGCCGCTTTTGTACAGCAATGCTATATGATTTGACTAAAGCATTTGGCTGTGCCTCCCACAATATAGAAAAGAAAGAAAGAAAGAAAAATATTTATTGTGCAACATAATATACTACATTACACAAAAGGCAAACATTCGCGTAAGCGTTCTTCCATGTTGCCTGCCACATAAAAAAAAAAAATTAAATCATTAATTGTAACAACTGTCTAGTATAGTCTTTTTTAAATGTCTCTTTGGTTCTGTCTAAGTACATAAAATACACATCCGAATTCAACAGTTCGACAGCCAGGAAGGCAAAACAATCTCTGTATTTAGCAGTAGAATGGAAAGGTATATCATATCTTATTATAGCTCTAAGGTTTCTGTCATGCACTTCCTGTCTATTGACAATCAATTGCCAGAGGTAAGCTGGGCGTTTCTCATGATAAAGCTTATACAAGAACAAAGCAAAGTGCAGCCTAGCCCTGTGTTCAAACTTTAAGTGCCCATTTTGGATATAAGTTGGAGTAACATGATCAAATTTATTGACACAAAACACAAACCGAATACACGAGTTCTGAGCCATTTGAACTTTTCTTTAAAATTCTGAGGTTAAAAATCTATAATAAACTATGTCACAGTAATCCAACTGGGGATAAATCAAAGACTCGATCAGCATTAATTTAATTCTTTCTGGTAAAATATATTTAAATGAGTATAAGCTTTTCAATTTTAGATATACAGATGTTAGTTTTCTAGTACAATGAGCCTCAAAATTCAAACTGCTATCAAAAGTAACACCCAGATTTCTCGCCTGGTCAACACGTGGTATTTCTATATTGTTTACATGCATTGTAGTAAAATTGTACATCTGAAATTTATTTATGTTGGCTTTTGATGCTATAACTAGGTACATGCTCTTTTTAGCATTAAGTATGAGTCCATGGTTGGTAGACCACACAAACAGTCTGTTTAGGTCATCGTTTATTTCACTTACAGCGGAGCTAGACTGATCAGGTGGAAATGCCGCCAATAGCTGTGTGTCATCTGCGTAAAGGTGTGTGGAGCAAAATCGAATCTGATTAGGCAAATCAAATGTATATAAATTAAATAACAATGGCCCTAGGATACTTCCCTGAGGAACCCCCCATACTACATCAACTGATCTTGATCTTGCTCCATCCACCTCAACTATCTGCCTTCTAAATCTTAAGTAATTATTAAACCAGAGGCAAACCTGGTCAGAAAAACCACAGTACCGCAACTTTGCTAGCAGCATACTGTGATTAATAAGGTCAAATGCCTTGCTGTAATCCAATAAGACCAAACATGAAACCAGTGACTGATCCATATTTCTGGCAATGTTAGTTGTAATACAAGTGAGGGCTGTGGCAGTACTGTGATCTCTCCTAAAACCAGACTGAACAGTAGGTAATATGCTATTATTGGTAACGAAATCAGTCATCATTACACTAACCAAAAATTCAAACATCTTGCCCAAGATTGGCAAAATGCTTATAGGCCTCAATTCACCCAACGATTCAATGCGTACAGCCTTAGGAAGGGGTTTTATAATTGAAGTTTTCCAGATATTTGGAAATTGGCCAGACTGCAAACAATCATTGTAAAATATAGTTACAAAAGGCACTACAAAGTCTAAACTAAACATCAACATATCGTAACTCAACCCATCGATACCCTTACATTTCGATTTTATATGCCTAAATGCTTGATATACATCATATTCAGTAATATTCTTAAATACAAATTCGTTATTTTCTAACATTAAATTGAGCTTATTATTTTCATAGTAACTTTGAGTGACATTATCAACAGGTACAGCTAACTGACATATACTTGCAAATTGATCGCTGATTTGATTGACATCTCTTAAGTGAGTTGGAATCTCAGCATTACCCTTAGAGTGAACATTCCAGCTGTTCAGTTTAGTCCAGGTTCTTTTAGAATCTTTTCTGACTTTTTCCAATTCAAATGACATGTACGCTTTCTTTTCACTTCTAATGGCAAAAGACAAGTAATTTTTAATGTCCAAATAAAAATCTTTATGAGCAAGAGATAGTGTTTGTTTGTATTTACTAAATGCCTTCTTTTTTAATTTTATGATATCCTTAATTGTATCTGTTATGTAAGGTTTAAATTTCTTTTTAATCTGAACTGTTTTTAGTGGGGCATGTCTATCGAAAACCTCAGTCAGCTGTCTGTTAAAAAAGTCAACTCTAGAATCAGGGGATTCATGCTGCAAGCCCATACCTAAATCAGTTAAATACATGTCGGCCTCAAAAAGATCTTTATTAAAGTTTTTAAAATCTCTATATGTAAGAACCCTAGCAACTGGCTTAGGAGCTTCCAATTTTAATACTGAGTACACCAACCTATGGTCTGTTAAATTATACATCTCCAAAGTTCCTGAGTCGAGTATACTAATTCGCTTATCAACACATATGACATCAATTAAACTAGAACTATTTCTGGTTACTCTTGTGGGATCCTCAACAATCTGCGACAGACTAAACGTTTGTAATATTGAATTGAAATATTTACTTTCATGATTATCAAGCAGCAGATTTATATTTAGATCACCCAAGAGCAATGTATATTCATAAGAATATGACAAGGTAGACAGTATAGTTTCGATAATACTTAATTTTCTATAATTAACTAAAGGAGGCCTGTATAAAACTCCAACCAACAATTTTGCACTTTTGTACATTACCTCAATCCACAATTGATCAATCTCAGAGTCAAGATCACAGAAACAAGAGACATTGACAACCGAGCACTTCAGACTGCTTGCCACAAAAATGCACACACCACCAGCACGTGTCAATCGGTCATAACGATATATCTGATAACCTGGTATGTTTAGCAACGAATCGGGATACTCCACTGACAGCCATGTTTCTGAGACAGCAAAGATATGAAATTTTTCATGTAGTACCAGATCTTTTATATCATCGAAAGAAGGGACAATGGACCTAACATTCACATGTGCTACATAAAAGTTGCAACTGGACAGGTTCCCATCATCACGCTGTAACTGCTATTTAAACAGTTGATCTTTACACTCTTCTAGTTTATGCTTGTACACCGAGCAATTTTTATCCCAGGCTGCATGATTTACAGGCACACTTTCTAGGCTTTTCATATTAAATTTGGAACAGTTATAGCATTTCAGTATCTCCTCCTGACATTCCTTTAATTCATGGTTTTTAGAGCACCTAGGACACACAACCTCTTTAGAACAATTGGCAGCCAGGTGATGGTAACCACAGCACTTAAAACATCTCCTGATATCATAACCATCATAAACCCTGCAATAGTCATATCCTACACACAAAAACTCACATTCCAAAATTTTTTTGTATGCAACTTGGTTGACCTGTATTAAACACTGGTATATATCCTTTTTGTTTTTTACAGATTTAACACTTATTAGTTTAATATCATCATTGTCTTGAAATACATAACCATTTTGTTGTTTGATTAATTTTAGTAGCGTTTGTTCATCATGCCTCTCAGATATTCCAGATATTCTTATCCGAGGCTGAATGTTATTCACACAGTTAGTGTTGTACTTCTCAGGCAATTTTTGGGTCATGAGATCCCTAAATTTCTCTGCATCTTTTTTAGTTGGACAGTTTATAACCATCCCTCCATTACTGACATTCTTGAAGCTATGAAATGTGATATCCTCCTGTACAGGGTTTACGAACTCCATTAGATCATTTTTAGTTTCAGAAACAGTCTGTTTTGTATTTTTAGGTTTGACAACGATACTAACTTTATTGCTAACCACATCTGCAAAACTTTGTTTTTTGTTAGAGTGACTTAAGCTAGCATTTTCTACTATTTTTCCTACTTCATCGAGCTTGGGCTGAAGTTCACATATATCATTTTGTATATTTTTTAGCTGATTGAAACTATTCTTGAGTTTCACTATTTCATTCAATAAATCATCATATTTTGCAGCTTGACTTTGAAAGACACTCCTGATTTCTACAATTATCTCCTGTTTAAATTTATCTAGAAGTTTTTCCAAGTTAGGCTCTGTTTTTCCTTTAATTTTTTCCCTACATTCTTCACAGAAAAAGGAAAGGACGCGCAGCTTTTTTAATTCCATGCATCTGACTTCGGACGCGGATAACTTTGTACATGCCGAACAAAATTTACGACTGCACTGCTCACAACGCCAAAGCGATCCTTTACTATCATCAGTTTTACATATTGCACACTCCATAACAAATATGAATATTGTTCATATTTGCCAAAATCACTATAAATAAGACACTTTATCTCGGATTAAGCTGTGAAAAACTAATGTATTTATTGTACTCTTGAGTATTTAAGATGCAATTATTTAAGTTCAGTTTTCAAAGTACTGAAAGAAAAATGTTGGCCGAATATATATCTTAAAACGTAAAACAATGTCCATTTAATGTTTTCCAATAGTTTACTTATTGAAAAGTTCACTTGTTTTATGGATGATTAAAGATTTTACTCCGCCGAAAATTTTCGCGTGAAATGTAAACAATGGATTCTAACCTTCTCTATTCAATATATTACTAGAGAAATTAAAAAAATATAATTTCAGTGACTCAAGCATATCTTTGATAGAGTCATATTTGGCAGGCCGACAACAGTTTGTCACATGGGTGGGAAATAGCTCTACTCTTTTGCCAGTAAAACACGGGGTACCACAGGGTTCAGTTTTAGGACCCATTCTATTTACTATTTACGTAAAGACTTGCCCGAGTCCGACTCATCTTTATTTACACTGTTTGCGGACGACACAACGGTGCTTGTGAGTGGTGCAAATGGTGTTGAACTTGCGGATAGGGTTTTAGCAGCTGAGGCTAATGTTAATCGGTGGTTTGCTGTGAATCGACTAATTGTAAATAAGGAAAAGAGCCAACGGTTAACTTTTTCGATACGTAATAATGTTCAGGGAAAACAGGAGGCAGTTAAGTTGTTGGGTTTGTATCTAGATCCTTTATTATCTTGGGAGGCCCACGTTGAGTATTTGGCTAAAAAATTGACAAAGGCGGTTTATCTTTTGCGAAATTTGAAAAATACTCTCTCACTTAGATACCTGAAAATTTCTTATTATGGCACATTTCATGCGAATATGGCTTACAGGATAGTGAATTGGGGTCACTCTACCCATGCTAAAAAAATCTTTGCAATACAAAGACGTTGTATTAGAGGGAATGATGGGGCTTGGCTACCGTGATGAATGTAGGTATGCCTTTGGAGAACTAGGAATTTTAACGTTACCTTCCTTTTACTGCCTTGAATGCTTAACTTTTTTTAAGAGTAAATTTAAACATGTACAGAAATCATAGCAACACAATCCATATAGTACAAGAAACTGTCAGAATTATACTTATAAATATCTACGTCTTAGCCGCTCCCGTAACGCAACTTCTTACTACGGTATCAAATTCTTTAATATGTTGCCCCATTCAATTAGGATTTTGTTTCCCACTCAATTTAAGAACAGACTTAAAATTTATTTTCAACAAAATGTATTTTATTCACTGGACGAGATATGTGCAAGCAATTTTGAACACATCTAAGACAAATTATATGTGAATTTTTAGATGCTATATTTTTATATTTGAATATCCGTTTGTATTTGTTTTAATTTTTTAATACCCTAGTATTGATTTATTGCTTGTTAAATGTTGATCATTGTATTGTACTTAAATTGTTTTACTTGGTGATTGCTTTTGTCAAATATCGTTTGTACCTATATTTATGTTAATTTTCCTGTTTTTTTTATGTTGTAAAAGACTTAAATCTAATCTCACGTTCAAACGAAGTAGCAACGTCAATCTACGCTCCGTTTTTTCATCCAAATTTTCAGTGATTTCGCGATTAAAAATTCTGATTTTTGCACCAAATGTGTAACATAGTGTACTGAATTTATACAGTTAATATTTTACAGAGATTCATTCTGGTTTTAAAGATATTTAATTCCTATCTCCAAACAATAGAGAACAAAGTTTATATTGTTTACATATTTTTTTTTTCGCCGATAAGCGCATCGAGTGTTCGGAGTATTGTTTGTTCACCTTCCAGCAGAATAAGGATTTTTTATAAAGTTTTACAAAATATATTGATTCTAAACTTTAGTCCAGTAAAATTAGAATCTAACAATAAAATAAAATGTCCAAATGTAAGTCTTGTGCTGCTACTGAAATAGATTCATACCCGCTTGCAAAGTGCGATATTTGCGCGACCTATTTATGTGTTAATTGTTCTACCCTGACTGGCTCAGAACCAAAGGGTATAACAGTAAAAAAGAGATCGCCATGCATCAAATACTCCTGCAAAGATTGCTTAAATAAAAACAAAGGGGTATATAGTCAGAACTCAATGCCAGATATGCCGTCTTTAATAGATGATGTCAAATCACTGTGTAGCAGGCAAACAGACAAGATTGGAAAGACACTAAAATTGGTAGAGAACAATTATCAAAATATAGTGAGTGTTAAGGAGGATTGTTCTCAATTAAAGGATCTCTGTGATACAATTATAAAATCGCTCGATGTATTAAATCATAGCATCAAAACTTCTGGTAATGCACAAAGTGAATATATTAGGAAAGGGTTCTCTGATTCAGATAAAAAAATAGAGACCATTCTTAGTAACACCGAGGCTTACAACATAAAGCTCCAAGAACTAACTGAGTTGGACAGGGGAAGTGCACAGAATGTTAATATAAATTCAGATCATTATGATGTATTTAATGAAAAACTGAGAAAGTGGGAGGAAAGAATGGACTATTTAAATACGGAATTGGAAAATCTGAAAAAAGAGTTTAGAGATCATAGCAAGAAGTTAAAGGAAAGCAAAAATGTGGCAAAAAATAACAATAAAGTTACTGTGACCGAATTACAAGCTAAATCCTTGCCCAGTACAAATTGCATTTCGATAAATGACAGTGATAATCAGCCCCAGCTCATTGTAAGAAAACCTCGGGATTCAAGTACCAAACAAATATATATTGGAAATCTTGACATTTCAATGACAAAGGACCACCTTCAACGATACCTTAGTGCAAAGTTTATAGGAATGGAGTACACTGTGGAGAAAATAAATACTAAGTCCAGAGAAACTACAAGTTACAGAGTAGATGTACCTATGGAAAAATTTGAAGAAGTTCTTGAATCATCTAACTGGCCAGATAATCTCATAGTAAAAGAATTTTTTCGCCACAATAGACAAAGAAGTTTTGGAAACAATAGAGGTCAATACCGAAGATGAGTCTTTGGAAACCGAAATTGAGTTTTTCAATCAGTCTACAACAACATCGAGCACTAATCAAAGATATTCACTTTATTATCAGAATATGAGGGGCATAAAAACTAAATTATTACCTCTAAAGGCCTCAATGTCAGTGTCGGATTATGACTTCATAGCTGCTACTGAAACCTGGCTGAATGATTCAGTTTTTACAAGTGAGATTAGTGATAGTTATAATATTTTCCGAAAAGATCGTGATAGAGTTGCTACCGGACAGAATCAGGGTGGAGGTGTCTTTTTAGCAGTGGCAAAATATTTGAAAGCAAGAGAGAACAAAATATTTGAGAATTTTCCAGGATTTGATGGCATCTGCGTCCAAGTGAGTGATAATCGAGATAAAATTTATATTATCGTAGTGTATATACCTGCTGGAAACAATAGTGAGTATGTAAGGACATTTTATGACAGTTGTGAGCAAAGTTTGCTTGACAAGAAGTGTATAATAGTAGGTGACTTTAATATCTCAGAATATAGTAGTAATAAAAAGTGTTGTCGGTTGGATGATTTCAAGTTATTCTTAGAATTTAATGCCTACTCTCAATATAATCATATAAAAAATAAAAACGCACATATTTTAGATTTAGCTATTAGTAATTTTACTCAATTAAATGTAAGTAAGGATAATGTGCCCCTTTTGCCAGAAGATGACCACCATCCTGCATTATCCATTGATATTAATTGTGAAAAAAACTGCTACTCACATGAGCATTTTAATAGTGTAGTTAATTATAATTTAAAAAAAGGCAATTTTGATCGTTTATATCTTGAACTTAATAGTATAGATTGGTCTGATGTTATTAAACAAGACAGGGTAGAAATAGCAGTAAACAGGTTTTATGAGAATATACAATGTATTTGATTTATGTATTCCTAGGGCCAAACACTCTAAAAGACAATATCCAGTTTGGTATAATTATAATATAATAAAAAATATAAAGCAAAAGGATAAATGTAGAAGAAAATTTAAAAAAACTGGAGACAGACAATGGGAATTGAAGTATACAGAGTACAGGCAGCTAGTAATGGCTCAAAGCACCACTGCTTATCACCACTATCAACATTGCGTGCAGGATGAAATAAAAACAAACCCAAAACATTTTTGGCAGTTTGTAAATAGTCAGAAAAGCAGCTCTGCAATTCCAGATAATATGGTTTTAAACCAAGAAGATATAAATGGCACCCAAAATGTAGTGAATGCCTTTGCTCAGTACTTCAATTCCACATACACTACAAATAATGAAAGAAAGCATATGAGTCCCAGTTCTGTTAATGCATCAAGTAGTTTTGGTTTCTTGGAAATTACTGAGGTTGAAATCAAAGAGGCAATTAATAGGCTAAAAGTAAATAAATCGATAGCGACAGATAATTTGCCTTCCTACATTGTTAAGGGTTGTGTGGACTGTTTCATAGAACCATTAAAATACATTTTTAATCTTTGTTTAAGGCAGAGTATCTTTCCTACAAAGTGGAAGGAAAGTAAGGTCATTCCTATATTTAAGAGTGGTAACAGAAACCAGATTTATAATTATAGGTCTATCAGTATTGTTTCATCATGTTCAAAAATATTGGAAATTATTATTAATAACAGAATTTACAGTGATATTAGATGTATGATTTCAGACCAACAACATGGATTTTTGCCCCAACGTTCAACTGTTACTAAGTTGTTAAATTTTACACAGTTCATTCAGGAATCCTTCAAAAATGGATACCAAGTAGATGTAATTTATACAGATCTAGAAAAAGCATTTAACAGGGTTGACTTTGAAGAAATAATAAAAGCTCTCCATAATTTTGGAATTGATAATAATATTATTGCTCTGATTTTATCTTATCTAAATAACAGAACTCTGTTTGTAGAGCTTAAAGGCTTTAGATCACAGATATACACACCAACTTCAGGTGTGCCACAGGGATCAAATCTTGGCCCCCTCCTATTTTTGTTAGTCATTAATGATATAGGTAATAATCTCAACTTCTCCAGTGGCCTAATTTTTGCAGATGATTATAAATTGTTTTGCTCTATGAAAGATGAATCAGATGCTCTAAGGTTACAAATGGATCTTGAGGCAGTTGTGTGTTGGTGTAGGAACCATAGTCTACAGTTAAATGTCAGTAAGTGTGCAGCAATGACGTTCTTTTGTAAAAAACAGACAATTCAGTTCAATTATTGTGTAAATAACATAGCCATAAAAAGAACGGTGTTGCAGAAAGATTTGGGTATTTTCTTTGATTGTAAATTGAGTTTTGGCGAACATATTAGCAATGTAACTGCTGGTGCTGTAAAAATCTTAGGATTTATTGTACGAAATTGTAAATTCTTTAGTAATAGGGATGCAATAGTTGCTTTGTATAAATTGTTGGTGGTTACAAGACTTCAATATGCATGTATAAAATTTGCATGTTAAAATTTGCATGTTAAGAACGTTCAGAGAAGATATTTAAAGTTTTTGCATTATAAAGCTTATTCAGTTTATCCTGAAAGAGGATGCGATCAAAAACTATTGTGTGACTTGTTTAATTTCCCTACTTTACAGTGGATGCGTATTGAGGCTGGCATTATGTTTATATATAGATTAATTACAAATCATATTGACAACAAAGAATTCTTAGAACAACTTAATTTTAAAATAGGTAGACTTAATAGCAGATCTCCAAATATGTTTTATATTGCTGCACCTCGAACAAATCTATATAGAAATTCGCCACTTATAAGACTCTGTAACCACTTTAATGCATACTGTAAGGATATTGATATTTTCTGTGTAACGCAAGAAAAATTTAAAAAGGAAGTAAATAAGCTTACCAAATAGGAGATTAAGGCTTATCTTATTGTAGAATATAGTTTTCTAGTTTAGTTAGTCTAAGAGAACATATGTATCTGTAATTGACTTTTTTGTAAGTTGTTGATACATTAATAAATAAATAAATAAAATTGTGTATTTTTTTATATATATAAGTTTGGGTCTTTTGTAATGTGATCCATACTTTTAATTAAGATGTGTATATTGTAATTTTAATTATTATTGACTTGTGTAAGTGCTTAATTGTACAATAACATTAATAAATATTTGATTTGATTTTGATTTGATTAGACACCTTAAAAATTCTAACTGTACCGATTATTATAATTTAAATAGCCGTATGCTGATTGAAACTTTGGACATATTAATGAGTCCTTTTACAATCCTTATAAATAAATGCTTTTCTGAAGGTGTATTTCCTGATACTTTTAAATATTGTAAAATTACCCCCTTGTTTAAGAAGGGTGATTGTAAGTCACTCGGTAACTCGTTGCTACCTGATTGTGATTCAGTTCGTGACTTGGGTGTCACAGTTGACAAGCAACTTTCTTTCAGTCAGCATATAGATGAGACTATCCGGCCAGCTCTGAGGGCCTTGGGATTTTTGATAAGGAGTACATCGGAATTCTCACACTTATCTAGTCGCACTGCAATCTACAACTCCCTGGTTAAATCCAGGCTACTTTACGCGGTTTGTGTGGTTCTCTACCTACAATGTTCATGTTAACAGACTTGAATGTGTACAATGAAAATTCCTCAAGTACCTGGCTTTTAAAATGGATGTTATCTATCTTAAAAAAGGGTTTTGATCACAATCTACTTCTTCATAGATTCCAATTTTTATCTCTCAGGAATACCACTATTTGTGCAAGTCTGCAATTCCTTTATTATTATTATTGATTCCTCTAAACTGTTGTCTCAACTTTGCTTCTTGGTACCTCAAACGAACACTCGTAGACACCAAATATTTTATCAACCCCTAGGTCATACTAACCTTGCAAAAAAGGCGCCTCTGTATAGAGCCTATTCATATTTAAATTCAATAAATTTAGTTAATGAAACTGATATGTTTAACTTAAGTCTAAGTAGTTTTAAGAAAAGCATACTCTCAAGTGTCAATGCCGTCTGATCTATTTTGTTATTTATATTATTTGTTATTTCTTTCTTGGTGATTTGATGTGGATCTTGTAGTTATTTATGTGTATCAAATCTAAATTTATCCTCTACTATGTGGTAATTTAATTTATAAGTGTCTTTGTATTGGAATTGTTCCTGTTAGACAATAAATACTTTTGAATTTGAATTTGAATTATGCCACACTTGATTTTGGGCATGATTTAAAATGAATTCAATAAGTAGTTTCTACATTGACACACACACTGCAATTTTGTTACTTCATGTTGAATTCACACCAGTTTATCCTTATATCATATTTACTTTTTCTCCAAAATTTACAGTCAATTGAATAAGAAGCTTTTTTAATATGTTATTTGGCCGCCATTTTGTTCCACTATCTTGAATACGTAACACAACTTTACCAGCTTATATATATATATCACACTTAATGCTTGCATAAAATTTGAAATTACTCTGATAAGTAGTTTTTTTCGGACTGATTTTTTAAATATTTTATTATGCCTCCATTTTGTTTTGCTATTTTATACTCATACCAAAATGTTACCAGTTCATTCTTATATAAAGAACAATTGCAGAATTTGAGGTAAATTGGATAATTAGTTTTTTTAGTTATACTTTTTTAACTTTCACTAGGTCGCCATCTTGTTCCGGCATATTGGATATTTACCAAAATATTACCATATCATCTCCATATGAGCCTTAATTTTTGACTAAAATTTGAAGTCCATGTAATGAGTAGTTTTTAAGCTATGTCGCGAACTGACAGACAGACAAACAAAGTGACAGGTGGACCGACAGAATTGATAAAACATATTTTTTGGCATCTACGGACGCTAAACCGCGAAGATGTGTAAAACCTGCTAGTGATTTTACAGGTTACATAAAATTTTTTTGGCCGCCATTTTGTTCCGCTACCTTGAATTAATACCACAGTTTTATTAGTTCATCTGTATACTACAATTATTATGGCACTACAATTTGAAATCATTTTATTGAGTAGTTTTTTCAGGCTGAATATTTAAATATTTTATTAAACCATCATTTTGTTTTCGTGCCGAAATTTTACCAGTTGGTTCCTACATAATTGATTTTTGTGCAAATTGGATAATTAGTTTTTTAAGTAATAATTTTTCTCCTCAGATATGCTCCTAATCTCCTTGGATATCCTCCGAATTTCCTCGATATCCCCAAATCTCCTCGGATATCCTCCG
>JAUTXW010000990.1:0-27352 GCA_030620095.1 Kuschelorhynchus macadamiae | reverse complement strand
TTCCAAAACATACAGAAAATGAACGCATACTCTAAATATCACTTTGCAGCTAGTCAACTTCTTACAACTTCCCCCCGTCACCACTATACCGTCAGAATATTACAATTAACCATGTACTAATATCAGACGAGCAGCAATGAAAACACATTTTAGTCGTGAGCTCCAAGGCTATTAAAATTACTCATGTTTGTCTAAATTTTTTAATATAGCGATTATTTGATATGTGTAAAGTATAACTTACGCCTTAGTCGTCTGCTTCTCCCGATACATTAAATCTCAAACGAACGGAACAAACAGTCTGTACTTTTAGCCAACTAAGCACAGCCGCCGATTTTTCAGAACTGTTCTGAGTGCTTTGTACAGGCTCATACATTTATTTAGGATACAGGGGCCCTATTAAATATAATGCGATTGGCCAAATATAAAAATTGGACTAGCGGTTTGGTTCTGCCATACTGGAATATCACCAGGTCTTTCCCATATCACCACGCTAACGCTAAAACGTGAATATATGTAAAACATGGGAGGTGATTTCTTCACTATTACAAGTATTTTATTTAGCCGCCATTGTGTTCCGCCATCTTCAATCCATACTACAATTTTTTCCAGTTCATCTCTATACCACAATAAATTGCTGTACAAAATTTAAAATCCATTCATTAAGCAGTGGCGGCAGTTAAGGTGAAGGAGGTGAAGTGCTACTTCACCAGGCAAAATAAACAAGCAAACATCTAGCACTATATTTATTATATTACTCTTAAAATTTAAGTTTTTACATTCATCTATTCACCTAATTGGCAAAAAATAAACTGTACATCTCGAATTAATATTTTACTTGACCGTTGGCCTTGTCTTTTTAAAATCGAACTTTATTATAACAACTATAACAGTGGCGCAAACCGCTTCGACTTTGCTGGAGGTGCTATGTTTAGTTTACGATTTTCCTACTACATTGTGCATAACAACCCGTACGTGATGACGTCGACCGCATGGAAGATTAATGTTAACCAGCGCCATACAACGCTTTCGTTGAATTGCTAACGCAGTACACTATACCCACGTGTCGTTCAGTTTGGGGTGGTTGTTTACTTTTATTTTCGCGGATTTCGCTGCAACCGGTTAGTTCCTTTGCAGTTTACTTGACTGTTTTGTGTTATATTTATTTATGGTGTTGTTATAACTTTATCTGGTGTCAGGTTCATTTAATTAACAAGATCAGAGTTTTAAATCGTCATCTCCTGTAAGCTGAGGTACAAATGGTTATGTAGTAGTCAAATATTTCAAAAATTGATTTGCTGGCCTTGTTTACTAGTTTCCAATAAATATTCATTGTGGAATAAGAAAGGATTTGCATGTATGTTAAATATATGAGGTCTTTACATAAACATGAAGACTTCGGCGGATCATTTAAAAAATGCGAATTAATGCTAAAAACATTTATAAAAATTAAAGCACTATAGCTGACACTTTAAAGAAAATGCTAAACTATATAAAATACATTTTATCGAAAACGTCCGATTAAATAGACTATTTATGTGCTTGGTAATTGAAGCATTTTGTACCTTGCAAAACAAGAGTTAGTCTTTCGCGGCCATGATGAGAGCAACGAGTCAATAAATAGGGGAATTTATCCAAAGGTGTCCTAAGCAAAGTCATCACAGTAAATAGGGAATTTTAAGAAGCTCTTAGCTTTATTAATATTGAGAAGTTCCCAGAACTAAAAGATCATCACAAAAAATTAAAAATGTTTTATTGCTAAAAAAACTATTCAAAACGAAATAATTAATTATTAATTGAATTTAATTGAATGCATTTCTGATTATTTAAATGATCATTTAAAAAATGAAATAATGAACACACAGTTTTTTTCTGTACAAGTGGACGACACTATTACGCAAACCTCCCAGTGCTCCACAATTTTAAGATACGTTAATTCAGAAGGTTCAGTAGTCGAGAGATTCTTAGGATTTTAGAATGTCAGTCCAAATTTTGGACCAATTTGACCATAAACATAAATTATTAAGGCAATTTTACGATGGCGCAAGTGTGATGTCTGGCCAATCTAAATGGCACCAGGCCGCAGGCCGTATTTGTCCTGGTGCAGCAAAGTTTAAAAATATTTCTAAATGTCGAATTTTTTTGCAAGTGGTATTCCCTCATTTTTTCATCACTCAGCCAAACGAACGTATGCTCTTACATCTGCATCTATACGAGGCGTATACCAACAATTACAGAAACTCGTTGGTCTTCAAATTCGAAGTTAGTAATGTGATTGTTCAAGTTGCGTTCTTCAAAAAAAATCGGTGTGACATTCATTTTTCCATATCAATATAAAACGCTGTCGTGAGGAGCTCTGTATTAAAAGAAATGAACATTTTGTTAATACCGTATTTGATAAAGCAAATTCTGTTACAGAAATAAATCTTTACAAACGTGAGCTTGCTAAGCTTTCACCTGAAGAAATAAGGGCTAAGTATAGAACCCTTTTTTTGAAATATTGGACCATATTTTAATGGAAATGACACTAAGGTTTCAAGATTCTGAAAAACTTACATTTTTATGTTTGGCAGATTCTGCTAAATTTTCTGAATATAGTTTAAATTTTCCGACTGGCCTGTTAGAAAATTTGTTACAGTTATATGGGGAAATATTTTCAAAAAGTCAACGACTTAAAAATGAGGTTGGTCTTATTTTTGCCAATGATAGTAATTGGAATATATCGCTACAAGGGCAAGTGAAAAAAATAATGAAAATGCCATTTTAACAAAGCATAAAGTGTTTTCACTTATTTTGACGATACCGCCGACAAGTGCTTCGGAAAGTTTTTCTTGCCTCCAAACGTGTAAAAACTTATTTAAGAAATATAATAACTCAAAAAAGACTTACTTCTCTAGGCAATATTTCAATTCAAAATACTTGATTTTTGTGCAAAATTTGAAGTAAATTGGATACATAGTTTCTTAGTAATAATTTTTTTAATTTCACTTAGCTACCATTTTGTTTCGACTTATGACTGGATATTTACAAAAATGTTACCAGGTCATCCCCATGCTACCCTTAGTTTTTTGGCCCGAAATTTGAAGTTAATCGGGTAAGCGGTTATTTTAGCTATAACGCGAACAGACAGATAAGGCAAACGTAAAGATCTGAAAACATTTTCTCGGAGGGTAATTTTTTATACTTTTACGGGGGAAGGAAACATGTTTTGCTCCCTAGAGATTAAATCAGCAGACATCACATTATTATGGTAAGCGTCATTCAGAGAAATATGATATATGGTGTTTGTCTTCAATTACCAAAAAGATAAATTTTTGAAAGAAAAGACACAAAATAATACCGACTTTCTCATAATCTACACATCTAAGGACATCATATATTTACTTTAAACTTCAAAGAAAATGCTTTTTGAGATATTCGAAGTCTTATATATAACTTTTAGCAATTAATTGGCGAAACGTTTTTTATATTACTTCTGTTGTAAAAATTATCTTTTAGTGGAAATAATCTCAACTAACTTAAACATCTAAAGATTAAGTGCTGCAAATGCGTAAAACGTCATTTTAAATAAAGCTAAATGACAAATTGGCCTACTCAATTCCAGAACCAGATTAACGAATTGTGACCAGGCGCTTTAAGTATTTAGAGGTCCCGAACGTACGAGTTTTGCAAAAATAACTGACAACGCAAAAAGGCCCCCTGAATTGTTCTACGCTGATGGGGCCCTACAGATTTAAATTTTTCATCATTCAGGACCTCTAAGCCGTGCGAGGAGCCATTTGCAAATAACTGGTGACTAAAAAAAAAAGGCTCATGTGGACCCATTTAAGTCTTCCAATCGTGGGGACGTCTAAGCCGTGCCATGTTTTGCGAGGCGCATTTTGCAAATAATTGATGAGACTAAAAAAAATACCACAAATAATGTCTTGTGGGCTCTGCACCAATTCAGCGTTACATCCACGCAAAACTCCGCGCCAGCTCTGTACGGAATAATACAATAATTCAGAATTATATTAATATATTGAAATTCTTTTTATATTACAGTTTATACCTAGATGTACAAATTTAAATACCCCTGGTCCCTTATAGTTTAATTGAAATGTGTACAGAAATAATCACACAGTATTTCAGCATTTGTAAGTAATATGCTGATGAACCTCGTATAATGTTTCTTAGAATACTTTCAATATTTTAATCTTTATTAAAAAAAATCTTTGGTAATTAAAGTATAGCAATTCTCACTTAATTCAGAAAATCACAGAAAAATTAATATTCTGTTATATTACGAACCGTAATTGACGCTATTTATTCCTAATTTTTTTTCATACGATTGTATATTATTTATTATATTCATTTAATGATTTAAATAAAATAATTTTAAGTGATTATAACTCTAAATATACAAGAAGCTATTAGATCGAATCTTAAATTTTGACACCTGCATGTAGAACACACACGGTGCGTTTGACGAGGGTATGCCAGTATTAATTTTTCACCCAAATTGATCGTTAGAAAAACTTCTGTTGTTGACGGAATAGTACCTAATTTAAGAATGGAGTAATAAAAATAACGGGAAAATATATCCTCCAAGGAAATATTTTTATAACATTGATTATTTAAAACACAAATTTCATAAAGTATCCTATGAATTGCTTGGGGTACTCCTCACCCAACACTTATTTAATCTAGGTGTTCCCGCACAGAGCCCCCATGGAATCGGCGACTATGCAAGTAAGTAGGTACAGACAAAGGCCTTTAATCCCAAAGCTGAAACCATTGAAGAAGCCGGAGCGTAGTTTCTTGTTACTTTATATAGCCGCGACATGGATAAAGAAACCTTAGATTGCCATGTCAAACTCAAAGTCACTGGTGGGCCAAAAGCATGAAGACCATCGACTAGGTGGGCCGCAAAACCTTATCTTAAAGAAGACAAACTATTGAAAATCTTGAGAAAAGTATTATTATAGGACAAGTCTGTTTATTAAATTTCCAATAAAAAAGGACATTACAAAAATCTACAAACATTAAATTCTTTTGCCAGATATTTGACATCTTTTGTCTTTAATTAAGTTGTCTATTTGTGGCGCGAATTTATCGGCGGAAATAACTTTTAAAACTGCGTCCAAGTGTGCGTCTGTCAATCGCGATCTTGCGGGAGATTTGTTTCCTTTCGTCAAAGAAAATAGTTGTTCACACTTATAGGTACTTCCAAACATTGACAGGATTTTACGGGCAAATTTTCTCATTTCTTGATATTGAACAGGCAAGTACTTATAAAATTTGAATGTACCAATATTATCAAATTTTTGTTTTAAATGGGTCTGCCACTGAATCGCAATTACTTCCATTTGCAAGTGAGGGGGAACTTTATCAATATCGATAGTGAAAAGACCAGTAAATAGGGAAAATATGTTTCCTTGGCTCTTAAAATCCTGAAAACGCTTCTCAAATTCTGCATAAGGCTCCTCGTTTTCTCTGAATATAATCTGGTGCAAATAGTCTCCCCCGTAATTATGACAAAGAAACCAGCCCCTAAATCATTATTAAAAAATTTTTCATGGAACTGTAAAAAGGGGCGGCGCATCATGTAACTTCAGAAATTGCTCTCTTAGAGAACGAGGACGAAGGTGAGGAATTATTATCAATTGACAGCACCTATAACGACTTAGAAGTCGAAATTCAGCAGAAAGATATAAATCAACCCGGAAAGAAAGACAAACTAACAGAAAATGTGAATGGGGTTAAAAATATCTTACTTTCTGACAAGTGTAAAGTAATTACTGTAATTACCTAATAAATAGATAGAAATAAGGATTAAAACTAAAAACCTGTAAATATTCTTTGTCTGCGACTTCCCTCGTTATGAAGCTTTTCTTTTATTAGGAATAGTGAAGTGTGACCCAACACATATACATGTACCTATACTGTCTTTTTAAACATTTTTATTGGGCGGCAATTTGTTTCACCATATTGGTTTTTGGACATAATTTAAAATAAGTAGTTTTTACACTGATTTTTTAAAACCACCATTTTATTCCGTCATGTTGATTTTTGACAATTTTTATTTGGTCGCCGTTTGTTCTGACGTTACAAATTCATACCACAGTTTCACTAGTTTATCTATCTATCCTACACTTAATATGCTTGCACAACATTTTAAATTCATCTAAGAATTAGTTTCTCAGGCTGATTTTTTAAATATTTTATTACTTATGCCACCATATTGGATATTTACTAAAATGTTACTAGGTGATACCCATAAGACTTTAATTTTTGACGAAAACAAGATAAGTAGTTTTTTTAGTTATGCCGTAAAGTGACAGACAGAAGACATGTTTTTGGCATCTAAAAACGCTAAAATTTAAAACTATGTAAAAAACCTAGAGTACTAATTCAGTAATTCTTCATACACATTGATATCTGTATCAACCGCACGAAGAAAAACAGCGAAAAGTTGCGCCACACCACACACATCCGTACTTTCGTCACAGGCAATAGAAAATGCAATGAAAGAGTCTGATTTTTTAGGTTTTAGGTTGAGTATGTGTAGTTCATCCTCCTAAACATAGATGGCACTATGTACAATTGTACATTTTATTATACCAACGTTGTTGCAGCGGCGCGCGCTTTCAAAAACCGGTTTCAACTTGTTCGCGGGCCGTATTATCTGGCTGTTCAAAACTGATTTGGGCCACAGAAAAATGTTCACTGGGCCTCATGCGGCCCGCGAGCCTCATGTTTGACATGGCTCTAATATAGATGATTTATCTTCAGTAATTATTAGTTTTAATTTCAAATGGGATGTCCAAACATTGTTAACGAAATATTATTTACATAATAATTTACGTTTGTTTTGCATTGTTCATGGGGTGTGATTTTTTGTATTGTGTTTTGATTTGGTTAGTTTTATCTATATTTCTGATAGAGAGCACAATCTTACTTTAAAATTAAATTTGCTCGTCTTCAGGAGGCACTCCATATTTAATAAGGGGTTATTTGGAAGGTGTAAGTGACACTGGGAACTTAAAATTCTGTTTAAGAAACATTCGACCCTACTTGTTGCATTGTGGCACATATATTGATATATTCACCGAAGTTGGCCTTGAACGCATCTTTGTTTTTGATTATTCTCATAGGTAAAGTGCGAGACACGAAAGAAAACCGGGAGGAGTCAATCGGTTTAGGAAGGTCGGCCAAGAAATCTTTTTAAACCAGTGGTGTTCCGTCGTTCTTTAAATAATATGGCACTACTTTTTGACTATACGCACTTCAGATAATTAAAAAATGTAGCTATGCTTAATGAACCTTTATCTATATTTGTCTGTTTTCTTTCGTGTGCCGCACTTCTATATCTCTTTTGTGTTGCAAAAAAGGCAAACTTTCGAATTTTAAATGATTTAATTTTTGATTTTTCTTGATCGATTTACCTATAAATATATTTTTGAGTTCTGTCATTAACGGTTCCCGGGCTACTGCCAATTCCACTATTATTGGACCACCCAGTATAGTGATACACGATTTACTAGGCCAGATTTTACGAGTGCAGCCAGCATCAGATCCAGTGAACGAGATTTATCAAAATTTTAATTTATTGCAGTTCGACTTTGGGCTACTCAGGTATGTCAAAAGTGGCCGTATGTCTCCGTTTGTCATATTACTTTATAAGGGGTGTCTCTAAAAGTCTTAACTTTTGAGATACAGGATGGTAAAGTTTAAAAGAAAAATATTTTTTTTTCATCCCAATTCTGACGCTATTGTAGATAACTGCATGAAATTTGATACACGTCTTTTATGCATTAAGGAGCATACGGATTTACCCAGGTTAATTACATATGCACATACTGGTAGAAATTTCAAAAAATTGGTCATTAATAAAAAAATGCACTTTTATGCATAAAAGGCGTGTATCAAATTTTCACACAGTTATTTATCTATAATAGCATCAGGAAATAGGATTTAAAAAATGTTTTAAAACCCTGTATCCCAAAGTTAAGACTTTTTAGGTTCATATTAAACTTTTTTCTTAAAAAGGTCCAAGAATCACCCCCTTTAACATTAGCACGCCATTAGAAACGCCCCTGAATAGTACTTCACAATGACGCCCCCTGTACAAAGTAATATGACACACGGAGACAAACGGTCACTTTTGACAGACCCGAGTAGCCCAAAGTTGAACCGCATAAGTTAAAATTTTGATAAATCTGTTCACTGGAATCAGTGCTGGCTCCCCTACTATAACTACATTGATGTGTTAATTTTGGAAAAATATGAGTTCTGTAGTTTTTCAAATATTAATTGCAATATTAGATATTTTTTGACACTCGATATTGAATAGAAAATTAATTATTTTGAAGCAGTTTATTGACAGCTACTTTATGAACAATTTTACAAAATATATGAAAAAAAACTAAGCCATTTTTGAGGTTGACGGCTGGATTGTAATGGTTCGATTCCTTCTAAATCGTTGTCTTACTCTGAAAATGTTGAGGTTTCGTCGTCACTACTTGAAGATCCCAGTAAATCATCAATAACCGTTTCAATTTTGCCATCTACTGCCCAGTATTTATATTCAATAGAACGAACATGTTTAACATACAGCCGATATTGAGTCAATCGCTTCTAATGTTATTTTATTTAAATCTTTAATTGAAAGTTCACCGGTGTTTCGCTCTCGAATAATTTTTTTTACTCCTGCCCATGCAAGTTCAATAGGGTTGAGGTCGCACATGTATGGAGGCAGCCTTAAAGGTGTATGACCGAGGTTACGTAAAAGACCGTCAATTTTATACTTTTTTCTCTAGGCTTGTTGGCTGATATTACTTCATATAATTGATATTTTCTCTATGATTGATCACATACAAGATTGTTCGATTTAAGCCACGATATCATATGAGCTTTTGTAGAGTATTTAGTTGGCTACGTGGCTGGTTCTTCTGCGTGAGAATGATAAGACACATTATCCATTACCACGACTGATTTGGGAGGAATGTTAGGTAGAAGGTAGAAGCTTCTCGAGCAACCACTTTTCAAAATTATCTCTATTCATCTGTCCATGATAGTCTCCAGTTGTTAGCCTCGAGCGAAAAACTAAATCAGCACCTGGAACAAATCCGGCTTCTGAACCAGCATGAACTATAATAAAGCGACTACTAGAGCGGATTCCCTGAACAACACCTGTAAAACTTTCACTTTGCGAGCATTTGTTCACTGTCATATCTTTCTCTACCCAGGTTTCGTCTAGATACACAATATTGCGTCCTTCTTGCCTATATTGCCTTACAGTTGATAGATATTTCACCCGCAAGTGAAAAATATTTGGTCTCTCAATGAGCAATTTTCGTTTATTTTGGCACTTGCGCCAAACAAAACCATTTGATCGTAAAAGCCGATTTAAGGTTTTATACCCGTACGGAAAATCTATTTTGTTCTTTACAGTACGAAGTAAGGGTTTGCAGGTCGGAACTTTCTTCAAGTTTATATAAAAATCCTCTATTGTTCGTCGAATTACTTGAGATTCACCATCGTCAATTTTATTTTTGTATGATAACGGGGGTCTTTTTTTACCAGGAGATTTTAAAGGTGAAGTAGAACATGAGCGATCATTATGTTCTCTTTGAATTTTTCTTACACTACTTTCCGTGTAAAATGCAGCGCGTTCTGTTCGATTTTGAATTGGAATAGTCAAACTATTATTTTCAGCTTCTCTATTACAAGCCTCTATAACCCTCGCAATAACTTCATGTGCACCGCTTCGAATTGTTTTTCCTCTTTTGCTCGCCATCGTTACTTCGAAATAATAATTAAAATTCAACGCAACGCATTTATATAGAAATGAAAACAAATGCTCGAAATGTATACGCGCCACTGGAAATAGCTAGAACCTTCTAGCGGCAAGTGCTATATTTATTGTATGTATATGTATATATATATATATATATATATATATATATATATATATATATGTACAGGGTGTCCCATTTTCGTAGCTTTTACGGGGTTTCCAGCTTATGAGTAGAGATAGAGATGCGGTTTTCGCGACACCGTGCTACTTTTCGATGAAACTAAAGAGGCCGCAAACAGATTTGCCTAACCATTTTAGTTTCCGTGCTACAGGGTGATTTTGAAAATTTGTCATTTTCGGACACCCCCTGTAACTCAGCTATCGTAAAATATATTTAAAATGTTTCAACTGGTATTTATAGATTTTTTCACGTAGAATTCAGTGGCATACTCAGATTTTTGCTGAGAGTCATAGTTTTTGACATATTGGCATAACCTACTATTTTTTAAATGGGAGACCCTATATATTATTTTTTCATCTTATTCTTCGTGTCGAGAGCTTTTCAAAAACATACCATAAGTCATATTTATTTTCATAAATAACATGAAAAAATGCATTTTTCTTTAAACGGATTTATGGCATAGCAGATCAATCGAAATAAGAGAAGGTGGCTGTGGTAGCCATGGCAACGCCAACAAAAATATGATCAGGCAGCCATTACTGCTGTCATTTTTGGCATTATTGCGTTTAAATTTTTCTTGACGTCTATTATAATTATTGTTTTTAATATGGCTCAGAATCAAAAATTTGAATATTTTGAGAAATATGATATGAACGCGTGTTTTATATTGTCTAATGAAGATGCAGATCAGGCGGCAGAGCTTTATCTGAACAGGTTAGTTCTTTTTTATCTTCCTGCATTTTGACTTTATTGGTTCGCTTTATTTTATCTTAGATATCCCGAGAGAAGACAACCAGAAAAAAGAATTTTTCAAAAAATTAAAAATAATCTTTGCCAATATGGATCTTTTAACAAGCCTCGATCGCGATCTTACAATAAAGACAACGAAGAATCTGAGGTCAACGTTTTAGCCCTCGTTCAGACAGCTCCTGAAACATCTTGCAGGAAAATAGACGAAGAGGCGGGTGTACCGAAAACCAAAGTGCAGAAAATTTTGAAAAAGCACAAATTCAAACCCTATAAATACAAACTTGTGCATCATCTGCATCCTGGTGATGCAGAGCGCAGATTGGAATTCTGCAATTGGTTTATAAATATGAAGGCAGAAGATATCGATTTTGACAAAAAGATTATTTGGTCAGACGAGGCACATTTTACTAGTTCAGGGATTTTAAATAGACACAACACGCGATTTTGGAGTCAAGAAAACAACCATGTTATTTTTCCTAGGGAGCGTCAGGGCAGATTTGGATTCAATGTCTCCTGTTTTATTTTCAACCGAAAAATAGTTTACCAAATATATGAAGGAAATCTGAATTCGATTGGTTACGTGCGAATCCTAGAAGACGCATTAGGAATTTTGGATGATGTTCCTTGGCTCAACTAAATAGGATTTATTTCCAGCAAGACGGAGCTCCAGCCCACAATGCCAGAATAAGTCAAAACTGGCTTAACGACCATTTTCCTGGAAGATGGATAGGAACACACGGACCTGTTCGATGGCCACCACGATCCCCTGACCTCTCAGTTTTAGATTTCTTTTTGTGGGGTTATTTAGAAAACAAGGTTTATGTAAGGCGATACGAAAACTTAGAACAACTAAGAATGGCCACCGAAAACGCTTTTGCAGAGTTACAAAGACAGTCATTTACAATAGAAAATGCATTAAAAAGAATTTTTAAAGTTTGTCACACTTGTAGGACACATAATAGTCTACAATTTGAACAATATTTGTAGTTTTAATGAAATTATAATTATTACCTTTTACCTACTTCCTAATTTTTTCTGATGCTGTTACTTTGTTATTTCGTTAATAAATATTTGTTAACTTTTTCCATGGCTCCACAGCCACCTTCTCTTATTCGATTGATCTGCTATGCCATAAATCCGTTTAAAGAAAAATGCATTTTTTCATGTTATTTATGAAAATAAATATGACTTATGGTATGTTTTTGAAAAGCTCTCGACACGAAGAATAAGATGAAAAAATAATATATAGGGTGTCCCATTTAAAAAATAGTAGGTTATGCCAATATGTCAAAAACTATGACTCTCAGCAAAAATCTGAGTACGCCACTGAATTCTACGTGAAAAAAATCTATAAATACCAGTTGAAACATTTTAAATATATTTTACGATAGCTGAGTTACAGGGGGTGTCCGAAAATGACAAATTTTCAAAATCACCCTGTAGCACGGAAACTAAAATGGTTAGGGCAAATCTGTTTGCGGCCTCTTTAGTTTCATCGAAAAGTAGCACGGTGTCGCGAAAACCGCATCTCTATCTCTACTCATAAGCTGGAAACCCCGTAAAACCTACGAAAATGGGACACCCTGTATATATATATATATATATATATATATATATATATATATATATATATATGCAATGATGCAATACCGAAAAACATGTTTGTGATATAATTGTCTTTACTATTACTGACCGTCTAGTTTCAAAATAATATTCAGTATACAAAATTACCCGATTAATACCACAATCTTTCGTAAATTATAGTCTGGCGAATAAGCCTCGTGTATCCTTATAATAAACTGTACTTATCGTTCTTTCTCTTCTGTTTCAGATGTCAACGACTGGGGGGGCTCATTCAGGGACCGGTCCCCTTAGCCTCATGTCATGCGTAAGGGAGTCATCGCCCCTCCAAGACTACGAGCCCGACGTCGAGAAAAACGGTAAGAATACGTAACGAGGTGTCTGAAATACTCCTACAGGGGTGATGACAAATAGATTTTTAGACGGCAACTAAAAAAATCCAATCTTAGTTGTATTATTTACATTGATTTTATATTCCAACTCCTGAATGCACCCACAAAAATTATATTATTTGATGAATTCTATAACTTATTCTGACTGTCCACAGTATGACCATTCAGTTAAATCTGTCATTATGGTCATATGTCATTTTGATTGGGTCATTTTGACTATTTTGGTTTTTATATATTGGCATATATACACCATCCCTAATTTAATTAAAGAAATGTTGTTTTTGTTTGTTTTTCATTAGGCAAGTCTTAAGTATTATACTGTTTTATATATTGATATAAATACGAGTTAATATTATGATTATAACAAAATGTATGCCTCTGTAAGGTTTGTATATAACATTGTAAACTTTATAAAGGCATACATTTTGTTACAGAATCAGAACAATGATTTTCAATTATTATGATAACCAAAATAAATGATCTTATGGAGCAGATATATATATAAAAGTCAAACAAAAAGGATTAACAAATTAAAAAAATAGGTACATAAAGATGTACACAAGCAAGCATAATAGTAAGTATTAAATATCGTAGTGTAATAGTTCTAAAACATCACACACAATTTAAAATTAAACATTTAAAACTTCTAAAGTTATTACAAAACAGATCGTGATTTGAAAACCGGTTATTGTAATTTTTCACTGTTCTATCGATAAAAGAATTATTACCGTAGTTTGTGCGGTGAACATTTTCGGAGAATAGGACTGTTGAACAGGTCGGCCTGGGAGGAACTCGAAATAAAATATTAGCCAGTAAGTCACTACAATCTATAAAACCATTTAATAGTTTAAACAGAAAAAGTGCCATTGCAATGTGTCTGCGCATTTCAAGACTATTGAAACCAACTAGTTGTAGCCTAGCACTATAAGAAATGTCATTATAAGGTATATTATATTTGTACAATAGAAACTTGCAAAATTTGTTTTGAACAGATTCAATTCTGTTAATATGACATAAATACGCTGGAGGCCAAATTATACTACAATATTCAAGAATACTCCTAACTAAACAATTATACATGGACATGAATTATGAAATTATCGGCGAAAGTAAGTCTAAAACGGTAAATTTGACAGCTGCCAAAATGGGACATTTTTGTGACACTTTTTTTAAGACGAATGAGATGGCGTGTACGTCATGTCTCCATCGTCTTTTGTTATCCCACAACCTTTCATTTTTCTTACGGCCGCCATATTGGATTTTTCGTTTTTTAAGAGACCATTTTAACCTAAACCGACAGAGATACTTTGAGCTTTTGCAAAACCAGGTTGTATCGGCTTTACAAGCTACTCTAACGGTTTGATTGTTTTTGATGAGTTTAGAAGAACCTGGTTTCAACAGGATTGATGCCCGGCTCACAACACCATTTAAGTCAGAAACTTCTTAAGAGAGCAGTTTGACGAAAGAATTATTTCCTTAAATGGTCCAATATCTTGGGTACCTAGATCCTTTGACCCCTCACCCCTGGATTTCTACCTCTGGCGTCACACGAAGAATGAGGTATATGAATTTGATCTCCCTGCGACCATAGAAATCCTGAGACAAAGAGTTTTGGACATATTTACAAATATTATCGGAAACACACTTGCCAGGATTGTACGAGAAACTGTCACCAGTTGTCAAAAGTGTCTCGATGCAAATGGAGTCATTTTGCAAATCTGTAAATTAATGTCGTACACGCCCTCTTATTCGTCTTAAAAAAGTGTTAGAATAATATCACATTTTCACACCTGTCAAACTTTCCGTTTTGGATTTACTGGCGAAAAACCAAAATCCGCCATTTTCGGGTTTTCGCCCATATTTCCCCAACCAATTAACCGATCGTTAGTCTGAAGCCGGATATCGAGTGCGCTAAGTTTCCTCTAATACTTTTCCCATTTAACATTTGCTGTAGGTGTAATAGGAACCGAGATCCCTATGTAGAAAGCGAATCTGGGACACACTGTATAGGCATAGAAACATTGACGCATGGGAAGTAGTCTTATAATAAATCATGGCTTCCTTAGAAAAAAATGGAGACCTAACTTTAGGAAGTGTGATATTTCGATGATACTCAAATTTTACGCACTTTTCAAAAATCGAAAAATCCAATATGGCGGCCATAAGAAAAATTAAATTTGAGGCGGGATAACAAAAAACTATGGAGAAATGTCATACGCGCCATTTTATTATTCTTAAAAAAGTATCCGAATAATGTCACATTTTGACAGCTGTCAACTTATAGTAATCCGGTTATATTGTAATAACAACTCAATAAAGTTAATGTTTTTGTAAAGAAGTGTTATTATTTGTATATTCTATAGTGTATATATATTTATAATAAGGTTACTGTGCGTTAACACATCTATTATAAGACTAATTCCAATTTCAAAATCCATGATATATACATTGCGAATTTGCTATAATATCTCGCTCACGTGCATAAACGTTTGATAATTCATTTGGGTCGTACAAGGTCCAGGAAGTTGACACGTTAAATGTTGGAGTTTCGATTTGCGACTTACCCAGCAAAAATTTACTTTTTCAGTTTACCTACTTCTTCTCCAAGATGTTTAACTTTGTTCTAAATGTTGAACCTCTTTAACTTCCACTGGAACTTGCTTGACCTTCTCATGAATGTGTATTTGTTCCTTGACATTATCTATGACTTTTTGCAAACGACATTGTTTTTTTTCAATGGCATTCTAAATTCATTGCATTTGGTGTAGTTCTTGTTCTTTTCTATTATTTTTTTGTTCAATTAGAATCTTCTCAAGCCGTTCTTGTTCTTTTTGCCCTCTGCATCCTCTTCCTATTTTTTTTTTGTCATTTGGACTTCTTCCTGTTTTTCCCAGCGTTGCTGTCTTTCAGTCTCTGCTGCTTCTATTTCTTGTTGCTTCTTGGTTTCTTCGATTTCTATTAGATTCTTGATTGGTTGACCTCTTCATAAGGATATCCGGCGCTATTTGTAGTTTGTCAAGTTGTTTTTCAGTCTTATTTACTTGTTCCTCCATTTTAGCTCTTTGTTGTCTAGTGTTAGGTATGCAATTATATTTCTATAGATTTTGTTTTCTTTCTAAACACGCTAAAAACTTTCTAGAACTGCCTTCAAGTGTCTCTTCTGAGGTCACCTTGAGGTCCGAAACTCATTGGAATAGTTATATTACACAAATGTTAATTAGACTAGAAGTGGAACTTTCTAGAAAATGTCTCTAGAAGATCTTCTTGGGTTTCAAAACAAAAAAAAATATGACGGCAAAGTTAAAACTCACGGATCTTGTTAGAAACGTTACTATGGCTCTCACAGTAAGGGTCGAAAACCCCATGGGGGGCGTGTCATTTCAGAAAACCGTGTTTTTCAACTTTTCGGCGGGCATATCTCGAAAACTAGAGGTAGGACATTGAATTTGATATGTATTTTTAGAGGAGACGTGGATCTCGAGATTTGTTTGAAACATTTTTCTGTACCACCTTTGGTACCGAAGATATAGTGCCGCAAATTTGACCCAAAAAGTCAACTTCGATGTAACACGGTTGAGGTCGCAATTTTAATTTTTTTCTGACGAAACTTTCTAAATGATGTTTCTTCCGGTTTTACAGAATCTTATTGTTTTTGGTTGGGTTTCAATTTCGTTTGACGATTTTACGAATATTTTTCCTTCGAAAAAAGGGTGTATTAGGGCGCTTATATCTCAAAGTGGGTAAGTCCTATCGAAATTTTCCAAGAGACGTGTTTCATAGGAAATATCCAGGAGAACAAAAACCTAAATGCATCTCTGTTGGAAAAATGGCAAGAAAATAGACATTTTTAAGAACAACTGAAATTTTTCGAAGAAGTCATAAAACTTTAATTTTTTTATTCATTTTTTCTTTTTTATAAAAAAAGTAAGCATTTGGTCAGAAAACCGATTACGGCACCGGAAAGTGCTTAAAAAGCTACACAAAATGGGCTATTTAGGAAGGATCCTGAACTATATACAGGGGAGCACTAACGACGTGGGGTTTGCACCAAAGTTTCCAAGAATGGGTACAGTTTTTAACATTATCCTGTATTAAAAGGAAGCTAATATATCTAAACCCGTAGGAGATATTTTTAGGTAGACTGTGCCCAAATTTCGAGTTTATAACTTTAACGGTTAAATTAGTGCAATTTTTTAAAGTTGATAATTTAAATTCCAACTTAACCTCATTTTGCCGTTTACTGCGAATAGTAATCGAAATTATTTCCAGACCCGCGGATGGTGCATTTATTTGGCTACAACTAACTGCTCAGCAAGTGGGTAAAAATTCGATTTAAAGAAAAAAGTGCACATATCGGTCAGAAATCGATAGGTACCAATCGCGTATACGACTACGTACGTGATCTAGGATGATAATAAAATTTACCAAGATGTTTGACGTGTGAGTTGTGATAGCTGTCACGGCTGAGTTTTGGTTTGTTTAGCAAATATTTCTCGGATATTTTTTATCGCTTCGATTTATGTTTGTGTGTTTAACACGTAAATGTTAAGGAGATAGACTTTTTTGAGAAAAACTTATTTTTTTTTTAAATAAAAAGTAGGCGTTTGGTCGGAAAACTGGTTACGGCGCCGGAAAGTAGTCAAAAAGATATACAAAATGGACGGGTTAGGAAGGGTCTTGGAATATATACAGGGGTTGTAATTAAGAGGTGAAGTTTTCATAAAAAAACTGTTCTTTTCCTTAACTTTTAAACTGTTTAAATTTTTTAAATACGGTGTTCAAAATTCAATTTAACTTTTAGGGGAGTAATTTATTTTGAAAAAATGTGACAGATTTCCTGTAACTTCTCAACTTCTTAAAAAATTTTATATACCACCCATGCAACTCTTAGGGGCGTCTTTTATTTGAATTTTTTTTTGAACATTGAATTTTCAAATACGGCAGGTACGTTTTATTGAGGTAATGTTAAAAAAAATTATTTTCCCCATAAATACTGAACTGCTTAAAATTTTTAGATACGGATTTCAGAATTTCTTGGTACTTTTAATGTCGTAATTTATTTTAGAGAAATATTTTTGCAGCTGTTTAAAAAGAATCATTTAGTGTTCCTAACTTTTAAATAGACAATTTTAATCGGATTTTTACATACATGTTACTTGTTTACTTTCGAAAACAACTTTCCTAATAAATTTTCTTTAGTTGCCTTCCGTAATAAAACTAAAATACGTCAAGTCAAACAGGCTGTTGCACCGGGTGAGTCAACGATTGAAAAAAAAGTAAATTTACGTCGAGCAGGTACAATTTGGAATCAAACTGTTTATCCTACGGGATACATATATAAATTGCGCTCATTCTAAAAATATTTTGAATTATACGGGGTGCGTCAAAAAAGTAGGGATACTAAAAGTTGTATTTTTTTTTAATGTTACACCCTATATTTGACTTAATTTTTAAATTCTACGTAAAATTCGAACACTTTTTTGTATGACATGTTATGTGGCTAAAATTGATACTTTCTTAAATATTTGGCTTTAAACGAAAAAAATATAAATTTGATGCACATCAATGATTACGAATATAACGCCTAGTTGTGCTACTAAAAATAAAATATTTTGCTTCTGCACAAAATAGGCATGGAATAAAGGACTGCTTTCGTAATATTGAAGATATTACATACAGGGTGTCCAAATTTAAATGCCCAACTTTAACATATTTAAACCAATTTATTTCAGTTTTTTAATGGAACCCCCTGTATATTTTTATTTATTTATTTTAAGCATAAAAAAATCTACAACTTTTATTACATATATTATATATCTATCTTTAATAGTTTTCGAAATATTTTAATATCCCCTCGATCAAAGTAGCCATAGCAGGTGTCTGTAAAAGAAAAGTATTTTATATGAATACAATAGTTTATTATCTAAAATTAATCCAATGAAAATTTAGATAATATAATAATTTGTTAATAAAATTGCTACAAAAAAATGATCTAATAACTTTAAGATTTTAACATCAGAATCTACAGTAAGCAAGACTACAAGAAAACATAAATATCATCCATTTCATAATACATTAAACCACGAGTTACACGCTGAAGATTTTAAAATCCGTGTTAAGTTTTGTAACCCAATGATAAGACGAGTAGGGCCATTTCCGAACTTTTTAGACAATATTATGTTTTTGAAATGAATCTTACATTTCAAAGCAAAGGATCTGTAAACTGGCATAATATTATATATCTTTAAAAATTGTGTTGAAAAAGGGGTCTACTCGTCTAGTTTGCAAATAAGTAAATACACTTCAATGAAGGAATACATTTAATTTTAGATAGTCGAAAACGTATATTAATAGGTACTAATTTTTAAATTTATACAGAAAAAAACACTTATCAGACTAAAAAAAATCGCTTTTAAAAGTTAATCAAATGTTTTCATAGTTATATTTTAAAAGATGCTCAAATAAGCGCCCGCCTTCACGAATACACATATTGAAACTTTTAATAATATTTTGCCTAGTTTTAAATAGTGTGTCTGGTAAAATAGTGGCGCATACATCCCTGATTCGTTCCTGCATGTTATCCCTTGCTGTAGGTGGTTGGGTGTAAACACGAACTTTAATATAACCCCTCAAGAAAAAATCTAATGGTGTTATATCGGAAGATCTGGGTGGCGATTCGATAAAACCGCTACGACCAATCCATTTTTGATTAAAATTCACGAATGTCTCGATGGTAATGAACAGGTGCACCATCTTGCTGCAGCCACATGTCTCTTCTTTCTTCTATACTGAGTGGTCTGAGAAGAATAGGCAGCTCAACGTTCAAAAAATCTAAATATCTTTGTTCATTAAGTGGTTCATTAAAAAAATACGGACCTATAATATGGTTTCCAATGATTCCACACCAAACATTTAATGACCAGTGATTTTGATGTTGTACCTCTCGTACCCAGTGGGGATTTGTTATTTCATAATAATGCATATTACGCCTGTTTACAGCTCCATTGCTTCTAAATGCAGCTTCATCGGAAGACATGATATTCGCTAAAAAGTCCGGATATGCTTCTATTCGCCTTATCATTAAGTTGCAAAAGTTAACACGCATTTCAAAATCTTCATCGTACAACTCTTGGTGTAATTCCATATGATATGGATGATATTTATATCTTCTTGTGGTCCTGCTTACTGTAGATTGTGATGTCTCAGTTAAACTAGCAAGTTGTCGACTATTTAAACTGGGATTTTCTTCTATATGAAGTAGAATTTCCAACTCTTTATCTTGATTTGTAGCAATTTTATTGACAACTGTTCTCTTCGAATATGCCACATTGCCACTAGCTTCAAATCTCTCCATGATATTTTGAAAGGCTACTTTAGAAGGCGCGCGTCAATTCGGATATTTTGCTTCTATATGAATTCTTCTTTTGGCCAGAAGGCAATTTTTTTGAGCTTCACCCAATATATAGACAATATTTATCATTTCATTTTGTGAAAAATTAATTTTAAATTAGACGAGAATATGAAAGACGAAATACAATGCACTGACAACAACACGTTTTTGACATTTCATACATTTAGTCGCCAGTTACTATAGACTGTTTTTTTCATGGCTACTTTGATTGATCGAGTTGTTGATTTTCTAAATTACGCAAAAAAAGGAAATTTGGAAACATTTCGAAAACTATTGAAGATAGGTATATAATATATTTAATAAAAGTTGTAGATTTTTTTTGTTCTTAACAAGACAAAGGCACAAACTGAAATAAATTGGTTTGAAAATGTTAAAGTTGGGCATTTAAATTTGGACACCCTGTATGTGATATCTTCAATATTACGAAAGCAGTCTTTTATTCCATGCTTATTTTGTGCAGAAGCAAAATATTTTATTTTTAGTGGCACAACTAGGCGTTATATTGCTAATCATAGATGTGCATCAAATTTAATTTTTTTTTGTTTAAAGCTAAATATTTAAGAAGGTATCAATTTTAGCCATATAACATGTTATACAAAAAAGTGTTAGAATTTTATGTAGAATTTAAAAATCAATTCAAATAAAGGGTGTCCCATTTAAAAAAATACAACTTTTAGTTGCCCTACTTTTTTGACGCACCCCGTATAATTTAAAATATTTTAAAATGAGCACGACTTACATATACGTATATCCCACAGCATAAACAGTTTGTTTCCAGATTTTACCCGTTCGACGTAAATTTACTTTTTCCAATCGTTGACTCACCCTGTAGTCGTATATACTTTCCAAAATAAATATTTTTTGTTGCATACACATTTTTACAACATTACAACTTATTGACCTGCAAAGTCTTAAACAAATATACGTACACACTTACTACGAGCATCAGTTTGGAACAACCTTTGTTATTTTTTAAAATAAGGCTGAAGACTGAAACGCTAGAGGGAGCCAAATACGGGACCGATTTTGTATATTAAGTTGCCTATCTATATTATAACAAACTGATCAAAGCTATGCGATCTTACTTAAATCTAAGTTTTGGTGTTTGGAGTAGTTTTTATTTTTTTTTTTCAAAAAAAATAATACACAATTTTTTTCGAGAATTAAATTTCGAATATTTACCGCTTATCATTTTTATCTAAAGTAAATAGTAACAGAGATAGAGCTTTACTGTATGTTTTATAGATTTTCCACTTTTAATGTATTTTTAAACCAAATATCAACTGTAATATTTACTTTAACTGTGTAATGTTAATATAGGAAAAATAAGTATTAATTTAAGCCGTAAATTTATATACACACTATTAAAAAAATCTTTTATGACGTCATCACGAGTGTCATTCTCCTCCTCCGCCAACTGACTCTCTTTACAATACAAAAAATAAAATTTAAATTTATAGGTATCAGGTTACCTTTCTGATCCTTTTTCAACCCATAATGCAAAGGGTCTAATTTATTACCAATACATTCTTGAAACAAAAACAGTTTAATCTTTACAATTACATCAAAATATACTCCTGAGCCGATGTTGTTGTGCAGTGCCTTCAGTTGGAGGCAAAGTAGATAAATTAAACGTAGACTTAAGGCCTTGTCTTGATGCGATTCTGTTGTATAAAGTGCATCTCAGATGGTTAATATCCTAGTTAATATCTGTAATATGGCTTGAGCAGTGATACAGCTTCAAAAGATAATTTAATCCTGACTGATCAATTTTGTCAGCATTATGGTCTAAAAGTATGTCAAGGTAGTAAACAAAAGTAAAGTAAGAAAAGATATAGTAACACAGCCTGATACGTCATGTAAAAACAATACGTGTTCTTTCAGATGTCCAAGTTTTTCACGTATGTCAGATATCTTTGATTTTTTATCACCTTTTGCTGCTTTTCCCGGAAAAAGCATCGATATATTTTTATTTTTCGAATGATGTATAAGCAAAGCCATTATATCAGTGTCCTCTGAGACAACTGTGAAATGTTTTTTTGGAAAGGATAATTCCACAGCTGTTGAGGTGATAAGAAAATGAGTATCCCTTGCTGCTTCGCGCACAGTTATACCTACGTCTTCAAAATAGGTTCGAAGGATCTTTATAAATTGCGTTTTATTGTGACTCTTATTTAGAAAATCCCCTTGTGGTACAATTACTGAAGCCTGGGCATGTACAGAAATTTCTAAGCTGCCCTTTGATCTGCATCTTTGTAGACTCTAGCCCTCAGTCAGATACTGTTTGTGATATCGATGGAGGATTTCTTCTACACAAGATCTCATGGTAAAGACCAATAAGATATAATGATATCTTTCTGCAATATGTCCAACATAGTCTCGACGCTCATGTGGAAAGAATACTCTCTACTAAAAACAGTCTACAAACATGCAGATCAAAGAGCAGTTTAGAAATTTCCATTCCATTCAGCAGCAAAAGGTGACAAAAATATCAAAGACATCTGTGCATTCTAGACAAACTGGGACATCTGAAAGAACACGTGTTACATGCCATATCAGGCTGAGAGACTACATCTTTTTATTTAACAAATTTAAAATATTTAAAAAAAAAATACCCCGTCGTTACTAAAAAAAGATAACCATCTTTGTCGATACCTTGACATACTTTAAAACCATAATGCTAACAAAAATGATTTCCTTCAGTCAGGATTAAATTATCTTTTGAAGCTGTATCACTGTCCAAGCCATATTAAAGATATTAACCATCTGAGATACACTTTCTACAATAGAATCGCATCAAGACAAGGCCTTAACACACAACAACTTCTGCTCAGGTATACTTTCATGTAATTGTAAAGATACAACGAATTTTTGCATATGTGATACGTTTTTTAGATTCAAAAATGGACTGGTAATAAATTAGACCTTTTGCAGTACAATTCACAGAAGATGTTGCGCCTCTTGACCTATTAAAATAGATATTTTGAAATTGAAAAGAGAGTCAGTGCTCTAAAAACTATTCCTGTAAAAAATTGGGCCTCAAATGTTCTTTTATTATTATAGTTGATATTTGGTTTAAAATAGTGATGCAACGATTGTTGTTATACGATTACGATTGCGATTACGATTAGAACCAAAATAATCGTACGATGACGACTACGATTACGATTATCAAATAAAAAATGTTAAAATATATACTTAATATATTTTTTATTTTTTTAAAAGAAATTTTAAAGAAAATAAATACAAACTATAAACAAAATAATAAATCACAACCAAAACATTTAAAATCTGAATAAAAAAAAGCAAACCATACGTCAAAAAAACCAAAATTACCTGTTTTTGGCATTTAATATTGGAATTTTAGGGAGATTAAATTTTGTGGAAACATAACACTTTCAAATTTTCGGAACCAAGTCGATTTCTCTTAAGACTTTGAATATTCCCTGTTGTCAAAAATGACCTTTTCAACTGAACCGAGGATTGTTTGAATGATAAATATTCTGTGCCAATTTCTTTAAATTTGGATGCATAGTACTTTCAGACCAATATCTGAAAACACGCTCCAGTGATCGAAATTAGGTGACCTTGAACCAGTGGCTGAAAATAAGAAAAAGCATTTTTAGAGATGCAGTATTCTAAAATTAATTTGAAAATATGTCTTTATGAAAGTCTATATGGCACTGACCAGCAAAATTTGACAGTGGCTCTTGCATTTCCACATCGCTTATTAATCCTGGGCAAATATACGAAATTCCATCACTCGTAAAGGCTTCGGTTGCTGGCGGTTTAAGTCCACTCTCTGTTGTCCATGGCACTGCGTCTTAAACCGAGGATTGAGGATAGTGGTTAAGATATAATTTTCATTTTCTTCAGGATAAACCTCTGGGTCCAGTGATGTTTTAAATTATTAACAAAAATTTTAAAACTATCTTTCTCTTTATCTAAAGATTCTTTATTCAGCATTTTAACGAGGGAGTTTATCAATAGGGGTGCACCCGCTAAAGTCGTGATCATTGCTGAGTGCATTTGGAATATCATTGAAGTAGGACAAAAGTTTAATTATTGTTTAACTAAGATCCAGTGAAGAGTGCTGAGATCATATGGACATTTAAGTTTAGGAAATGCAGCTTGAACTGCGATACGTTGTTCATTCAATCTATCTAGCACTGCATATGTAGAGTCCCATCGAGTTGGGACGTCTTGTATTAACATATGTCCAAGTACACTGTAATTTTTATGTGCTTCCTTAAGTATTTTTAAAACTTTGGTGAATACCTGAAATGTCCCACTATTTTTCTAGCGATAATTATAGTTTCCTTGATTTCATTGACTGAAAAATGGCGCCAAAAATAAAGTAAACACATTAACATTCATTTAGAATTTTGGGTTTTGTTTTTTTATATTTCCTGTTTCATACCTTTAATACCAGTTGTAACGAATGAGCCATACAACTGACATGATCTATTTGTGAAAATTTTGTCTTAGCAGTAAGCATGTTTCGAGCATTATCAGTTATTATTACTTTACTTAATAATCGTATAAATAATCGTGTAAATAATCGGCGGTTACGATTAATCGGAAAATCCCAATAATCGGCGGTTAATTGTAACGGTAATCGTAATCGTTTCATCACTAGTTTAAAAGTATACTAAAATTTGTAAATATAGAAAACAGACAGTAAAAAATAGCTCTATTTCTGTTACTATTTACTTTAGAGAAAAAATGATAAGAGGTAAAATATTTGAAATGTAATTGTCTACAAAAAAATGTGTCTAGTTTTTTTGAAAAAAAAAATTGCAGACGTAGATATTTGAAATAAATCAAAAAATCCAAGATGGTGGCGGTTTTATTCAAAGTTCGTCCACTTGGACCGAATGGGACTTTTCAGGCGTTAAATGGGAGATTACCTAAACATTCCCTCTAAGATCAGTTGGTTACTAATTTTTTTCCGCTTCCACCTTAGATTTCCTGCACTATATTTGATATGTTCAGGGATACCTAGTTCAGTTCAGACTGTGTCACATATACAGGGTGTCCCAAAAGGTCCTACCAATAATTTAGAAATACATAGATTTGATTAAAATATCACGATTTAGCCATACTTGCCTTTACTTGAAAAGTTAATAAGAAAGATATAGGGTGATTAAGTTAAAATTTATTTTTCGATTTTTTGAAATAATATCTCTGGTTTTTTGAGATATTAAAGTGAAAATTGGTGATAACGATTTTTATAGCCAGTAGTAATAAACGCCTTCAATTTTGATGTAACTTGTAGAGGGTGCTTGAGCGCTACTTTTCGTTCTAAAAATGTTGTAACTTTTTTATATAGAAAATTATGGAACTTTCTATAGAAAAAATAGGGTTCTTATGTCTTTTCTCCCAAAAAAGATATACTTTATAAATCTATCTAAAGTTCACCATTTACGAGATATTTGCTGTTTTATTATTTAATGATGCAGCCGTATTCATCATTTAGTATATTACAAGTTTTATCATTTTTATAAATTTTAATAAATCGTTCGGAAATAAAGCTAATATGTTTCTTTGCCACAGATGCGTTAATTCCAATTGATTCTTGTTTGATAAAATCCTACTTTGTAAAAATAAAATGTCCTAAATGACAGGTACACGGGGCTGTTTCAAGTAATAAAACAGCAAATATCTCGAAAACGGTAAAATTTAGGTGTAGCTTTTTTGTGAAGAAAAGATAATAGAAAATATTTTTTCTACTCCCTAATTTTGTATTCAAAAAAGTTAGAACATTTTTAAATACAAAAAGTAGCGCTCCCAACGCCCTCTACAAGTTACATCAAAATTGAAGGCGTAGTATTACTACTGGCTATAAAGAATCCGTTATCACCAATTTTCACTTTAATATCTCAAAAACCAAAGATATTATTAATATAAAATTTTAACTTAATGTATCTTTCTTAATATTAACTTTGGGACTAAGGCAAGTATGGCTAAACCGCGATATTTTAATCAAATCTATGTATTCCTAAATTATTGGTAGGACCTTTTGGGACACAAACAAACAAAGTTTAACCTCATGTCGTATATTAGTAGGCAACTGGTTTGGTCCCTTTATATTTGTTGTAAAACGATTTTCGTCCATAGAGAAATGGTATAATAAAGCAATTTTTTACACGACACGAAAATTACTGAACCCAAACCGTTTTTTCTTCTCGTCGTTTTTATGTCGATGATCCTTCTATCTTCCCTTACTCCGAAAAACAACCATTATCGACGTTTTGTTTATACCTTAACATATAATTTGTATTTAGTTTTCTGTAAAAAGATATGCACACCGTAACAATACCATATGTTCGAAATTGCCTACTATTAGACCCGCATTATTATTTCTCGGAAAAACATCGACAGTATTTAGAAAAAATTGTCGGCTCGATCGTACTGAAACGCGAGACTTTTGCTCATTACAAAAACAGCATCGTTACGCGGCGCTCTATCCGGAGAAAAGCATCTGTGTAAAATCGTAAAAAATGAAATTATGTAAATCCAGTTCTATAAATAAATAAAGTGAGTCGGCCGGCATGGTGGATCCACACCGCATACCGCGTAGACATGCCCCTTTCGTGTCTTGCGGAATAGCCTGTTTATCGCAGAAAAATGCGGAACTGTTGTTGCCTCGGTTGCTTAGAGATACTTTAATTATTGATGCAGTGGATATTCTTTAAATCCTATAGCTTCATAATGCTTAAGAACTTAGAAGAAATATTGTTTAATCGTCTTAAAACACAAACAACAATATTTCTGTAAATTTAAAAAAGTTTGTTTGGAAATACCTTGTTTATTCGGTATTAACTATATATATATGGACCTTTGATTTTTGACCAAATTTTGAAGTCAATTGGATAGGTAGTTTTTTGATCTACTATAACTGCTAATCTCGGACGTATTTTCACCATTACAATAATTCCTTCCTAAGGGGAAAATAAAGAAACACAGAAAATGTTAAGTTTTGAACCGTATAAAAAGTCCATGGTTTTCTATAGTCTTTTTATGACTGTCATATTAATCAGTTTTTATTTCTCTCTTCATCGAAAATGTTTAATTTCTATGCGATTATTTTTAATGGACGTCGAATTTGTCTAACGGCCAATTACGATCTCCAGTTTTGACCCACTTGATTATTTATTTGCGTTTTACAGAATTTAAAAAAAATTTATTTATACGGCTTATTCAAAGAAGAAACTTTAATTTGATTGGGTGTATTCGTGCTATAATATATATCTGAT
>JAUTXW010000989.1:0-27560 GCA_030620095.1 Kuschelorhynchus macadamiae | reverse complement strand
GAACCCAAATTTTGTTTGTAAACGTCTTTCTTCAAAATTATGAGGATTCTCGGTGCCCCAGTAATGAGTATTATGTTTATTGAAAATTCCACAGTTTGTAAATCGTGTTTCATATGTCCAAAGTACTTTAGAATGAAAGTTGGGTATTTGCTGGCCTTTGTTGATGAACCATTCACTAAACGTGATTCTTCTAGCAAAATCATTTGCCTGAAGACCCTGTACAATAGTAGGTTTATAGGGATGAAAGTGAAGTTTTTTCAAGACTCGTTGGACGGTTGATTTGGGAATTGCCGTTTGTTCTTCAATCTTTCTTACTGAGGTTGTTGGGTTGTCCCTGACACTTTCTATTATAGCTGCGTTTCTTGCTTCATTATCTATTGAATAGGTCTTTGGTTTCGGTTTCAAAAAAGACCCGTAGGCTAACAGGTTAACAATTAGAAATCTGAAATGCCTTTGGCTTGGTTGATGTCGGTCTGGAAATTGTTCTTCGTATGAACGCGCAGCTGCTTGTGTATTTCTATTTGCATTAAAATAAAGTTCTATCATATCCAAATTCTCTTCGTTGGAATAATTACCCTCCATTTTAAGTAGTATAAGAAACTCAAATAAACTTTGTAAAAACTCGGCACAATGAGAAAATGATAACAAGTACTATTCAGGAACACAAAATGATTGTTGACATGCGGCATTCTTTTTTTTCATTATGGCCGCCATGCGTAATCAAAGCCTACTTAAAAAAAAACAATTATTTTGGTTTTTAGAGCTCAAGAAAAATAATAATCTTACCTTGTTATACATCATTGGAAAGCTCTTAAAAAGATCTTTCCAAAAATACAAAAATCCAATATGGCGTCGGTAAGAAAATAAAAAGTTGATGCCAATATCTCAAAAACCTTTACCTGCATAATGTTCCTCCAATAAAAGTGCCCTAATAATGTATAAACCATAAAACCATAATACGAGTCGTTTAGAAGCTACGGGCAAAAGTTGAAAATGCACCATTTTGATTTTTCCCAATTATCTTGAAAACCACAAAAGATATCCTAAACTTCAAAAGGGCATCAAATTTGTAATAAAATTCTCTAAAACTTTCCTAATTTAACCCACCCTGTAGCTATAGCGGTTTACGAGATAGCAATGCATGTAAGCCAAATTTGGGACACATTGTATATATATATATATATATATATATCAATTTAGATGAATTTTTCAAAAAGTATTTTGGTAGCGCTTGGGTTTTCCGCGATAAATTTAAAATGTTTTAATATATTGCTTTGAAATTTGGTAAATGTGTAAATAACCAAAAAAAGTAGATAACTATTTCCCCGAGTTGGTGGGGGGAAGCACATTTTATACCTTGTCAGCTTATTTCGATAGGGAATTATAAATGAATGTTGATAATATTAAATTATTTTATTCTGGGCACAAAACATTTGATGTATCAGCAACTATGAAGTGTTTAGTGGAGAAGCGATAAAATCAAAAGAAGGAATTACCAAAATATTGTCTTTCATAGGGTTTTTGGGTTTTTAGGGCAACAAAGTTTAATTCTAGCAATCATTTTGGTTAGTTTATTCTCTGTAGACAGCAAAAAATGTTAAGAAATGTATACTGTTATACTACGATATATTAATATGTTATGTTGACTGTTATATGAGGAAAAAACTATGCAATAAACAGCCATAGTATATAGTAGAAAATAACATATTTTGGTAACTATGTGGCCAAATGTTTAAATTCGAAATCTAACCTGCCGTCTTGCTGATACATTTTTCGATAAACTATTTTTTTCTGCATGCCGAGAGAAATGAAAAATATCAATAACTGGACAATAAATATCAAAAACTATCGATTATTATCGGTATATCGATAACGATTGATACCTATCCATAACTATCTGGCGAGATTAATTGGGGTGACAAACACGTTGAAGATGACTCCGATATCAGCGATTTGTTTGGGGATTATTTTGAGAATGTTTTTGTAACGGAGAGATATCAATGTAACTCAAACTTCGATTTTAACATTTATAATAATCTTGATATGCGAAGTATTGTATTACGAGAAGTGGAGAGGTTTTATAGGCCTCGCGTGAGATGGATCCTAACAAAGGAGCTAGACCTGAAATTGCCTTCCGTCTTCATAAAGCGGTGCGCTAATTCTCTTTAGTCGTTCCGACGATTTTTCCTAACGATGGAAATCTGCTATGGTTGTACCAATTTTTAAGGCCGGACAAACGAACGACGTAACAAACTATTGGCCCATAGCAAAATTTCTATTTAACCGAAACACTTTGAAAAACTTCTCTATAAGAACTTTTTTGGTCTAGTTAAAAACATTATAATCTCAGAGCAGCACAGGGCCACTCACAACACACACAAGGAGGTGGACGTTATATACACCAACTTCAGCAAAGTCTTTCACAAAATTAGCCACAATATACTGTTAACCCAGTTGGTCGGTGTAGGTGGCAGTCTCCTGAGATGGTTGGAGTCATATATTAAAAACAGAACAGAATCTCTAGGTCATTTATAACAGCATTTGGAACCCCTATTTTCCATTATTTAGATCAATAGAATTGAATCTTGTTTTGAACAATGTAACATCCTGCTTTATGCAGACAATTTAAAAAATGTATTCCCATATCAGCTTTGATGACTGTGATAAGCTCCAAAATGACTTGGAATGTCTGGGAAGATATAATGATGAAAACAGCCTTTTTTTTAATCTCTCAGAATGAAGCTCGACTACATTATCAAAAATCAAAATTACATAACCCAAACATATAAAGAACACCCTTTTGAAAGGCCTTGACTGGGTAAGGGATATGGGTGTATTGTTCGATTCTAAACTTGTTTTTGATTTATGTTGATTATGTCATTAACTCAGCCTCCGTCTTGTTAGGTTAAATTACAAAAAAAGCAAGCCCTTTAACGATGTCAAAAATCAATTATATGTTTATATAATTATTATGTTCTAAGCAAACTTAATTTTGCCTCAATTGTATTAAGTGCTAAATAAAGTACTTTCGCAAATATCATAGCATTTAAAACTATTTTTTTCAGCCCGTCGAACGATGTTTCTCTGGCCCGAAAGCACTTTTATAACCTGGTATAAAAACTTTCGTAACCTGGTACAAAGCTCTGATATTCTTGAATTATTCCGTAGTCATTTTCCCCAAAGGTCTCTAAGGGTGAATGAATTATTTCATTTGCCTTTCAGGCACTCTGATTCAGCTAGAGATTCGCTTATTCGTTGAGTAATAAGGCACGGTAACATGTATATTAATAAAGATGACATCGACTTTTCCATTACATCTCCAACATCATTAAAAAGATTACTTAGAAAATGTTATTTTAAGACATAGTGATTTCTAAGTACTGTTAAAAATATTAAAACAAATTTTTTTTAATTTATTAAAGTTAGCTCTTTATATATTAAATTTCTATAATTTATGTATTTTGTAGAAACTCTAGTGGGCACCCATACTTATTTATTTGTATCCCATATGACCTATAAATAAATAAATAACTATTAATAGTTATCGATAACTATCAAAATATCGATATATACTTAAAACTGACGCAATGTAAAATTGGAACCCTTATGCAAACATTGAAGTGCGCCCTTACGACTGGAGTAAACGGGCACGTTGATGAAACAGGTCTCTTTTTGAGTAAGGTGTATAACAGACATAACATCTTCATGAAATTCGACGGCCCAAAAATGTCCTTACGTTTTGTGAGCATTTAATTGATTTTTATTTCATTTAAAGTGCCTTTTATCTCTGGCGTCGTCGTGCACAGCACGTTTTGCACATGTGAATGACTCGGCGCTACATATGCCCAGAATGGATCGGAAAAAATCCATATTCAGTCATTAGGCTTACTACTCGCTCTAGAAAATTTGTCCGGTATACCTTAATAAGCAAACATGGCAGATAATGTCAACAAATTGTATGTGCAGTAAGAAGCTCGAAATTGATATTCAAACCGCCTAACTGTTTCCCACAGTGAAATGAGAACGCTAATATGCGACAACAAAAAGCATTTTACGGTGCGCAGATTAAAATCCTTATATTTTATGGTAACTTTCTCTTTTTATTCTTAGTAAAATATCTGATTTTGCAAACACTTTAGTTGAATTCATTCAGAACTTACGAGGAGTGACTTGCAGTGCAGAACTGCACTGACTATTTCATGAATGTATTTTGTATTATTTTTAGTCGATTGATTTTATGGGCACAAAGTGCAGTAATTTCCGGCTATAATTGATAATTATAATTATTAAATGAAGTAATTTTTTTCCATGCCAGACCAAGAAAGCTATAAGCCGAAGTACTAAGTATCGTGCTTGTCTACAATGAGAAAAGGGAAAGTTTGTCGACGAATAACTCAAAAAGTTACAGATTAAAGAATGAGGGAAAAATATTTGCTGATCAAACGCTCCCATAACTGGTACCACATGTAAATAAAAGTGGAGGTCCTAGGTCTTTGTAACAGGTCCGGCAATAGGATTGAACGATTTTGCAAAGGTTACAATGAAAATACTGTTTATTTAACAATCGTCACATACTGACAGAACTGAAATTTGTGGTTAAATTTTGTGTTACAATGGCAAATTGACCAAATAACCAACGGGTCTTTGCTGTAAAATCCTTTATCCTGACTTAGTCCGTTGTGTAAACGCAGAGAAATTTGAAATTAAATTTAATTTGCCAGTACGTGCTCAAGTTCTAACAAGAAATTCGATTTTGAGATGGTAAAAAATTTCAATGAAAGAGGATTTGTTATCTCCGAATTTGTCTGTCGTACCCGTAAAGTTCGTACACAAAATATTGAAAGAGTCAAGGCAGCTGTTGAGCAGAGTCCACAACGTTCTGCAATTCGTAAATCAGCTGCACTGCACATTACACAGCGAACTTTGCGACCGATCTTACATGAGGATTTGACATTCCATCCGTATAAGATACAGATAGTCCCGAGGGTAACTCCTATTGATAAAGTGAATCGTCCCAATTTTTGCCCGCATTTTTTGAGAATATTGAAAAAATTCTTGATAAACTGATCATGTACGACGATTTTTAATGGAAAAACATTTAATTCGAATTACAAAACAAATGGTGTGGTTGTTTATTAGGAAGTCGATTTTAGAAAAGACTTTAAACTTTTTGACTAATTCGCAAGGTAAAAAATATATAAATAAAATATTCTTTTAGAAATGATCTATCGCAACATAAACCAATCTGACTATAAAACCACTGGTCGATAAATACGAAAAAAAAAATGTTTATAGGGATAACAGGTCTTCTTTGCAAAAAAAAAACCCATAGAAATACATTTACAGTAAGTCTTTTGTAGATAACTTTTTTGCAAATACTGACTTTCGTTTATATTCCTGATCGCCTTCTCTCATAATGGGATTGTATAAAGTGTATCTTATGAGTCATGCGACAACTCAATTTGCAGTAGTTTTCAAGTAGTTCTTCTACACATTTTTCGTATTTTTCTACTTTTCTGTTTCCTAAAAAATCCGAAATAATTTTAAAGACTCAGCTAATTCAAAATCACTTGATTTTTGGTCAAATTTTTCACACCCTTAGTATTTTTCTAATTTGGAGTCCAACAAATATTCCTTTCCAAAGCATGGCATCATTTAGATTAGGAAAATTTGTTTAAAATATTTAAGCGTATCTTCTTTTTTATATAATGCTGTTTCGAAAATTTGTATCATCCCAGTTTAATATGTAATGGAGGTAACAGATTTTTTTTAAGATCAACAAGAAGTATATTTTAAGTCACCACATATCTGCCACTTATACGTATCGTAGCTTATTGCATTTGGAATAAGTGATATACTTCCGCATGTTCCCTTCATGTCAACTGCATGCGAAAGAGGAATAGAGGGTCTTTTGTTGGCATTATGAAGAAGAAATGCTTTTAAACTTATTTCAGAATAATTTATAAACAAACGTTATTCGTCCGGGTTATGAGCAAAGCACATTCAATAACACTATTTGAATAACTGAAACACACATTTTATTCAACATAGTAAAAATGAAGATAGCTCCTGGTTACGGTTCCAAAATATCGCAACTTTAGTTCCAGTGGCTAGTAAATTCCATTGTTGTAATCTTGAACCTAACAGTTCAGCATGCTCTTCGGACAAGTGACGTACTTTTTCTTAACTTTCGGGAAACTAAAAACCATCCTTTTCCGATATATTATCGGGTTCTGCCTTATCATCATACATTTCTAAATCTTCCTCCCAATTTGCCGAGGTGCTGGAACCCGAATTTAATTTTTCTTTAATTCCAACAAACATTAGTTTTTAAGATAATGCGATTAATTTACTTACTAATTTTTTTTGAAAAAAATCGTAACTCAAAAATCTTACGTGTTAGGAAGTTTTAACCATTATTTTCACATTTAGCGACCAAAAAGTAACAAAAAATTGCTTTTTGCACCACAGTCGCAAATTGGCTGTAATCTATTGTAATTTTAAAAATATATTAACATAAATATTATTTAAGCAATAAAGTATTTAAATGAATAGAGCTTACTAGCAATAGAAATACTTCCCCTGGAGAATAAACTGGTTCATAATTTTTGTGCCACTTGTCAGGGAATGCCTTGCACTTAACTAGATTGGATCAGTCTTGGATATGACAAATGTCAGTTACAAATAAAGTGTAAGAGATTTTCGGGAGGTCTTTGTTGGTGGAAACTACATTGCCTGTTATGTATCTACCAATATTATTTTTTTAAAAAATTGCTCTAAAATCAGCTGTATTTGCTAGCTTTCAAGATTCTATGACTTTCGTTTGGCAATTGATATACGCGCGAATATTCCATCGAGTGCAAACGGCAATTGTTGGCAAATGCTTATATCAATTTAAGAAGAATTACTAGTAAATATTGTTATTTTTAAATTACTGCTATACTAAATATTTTACGGTATACGAGACATGTAGGTCTTTAAAATATAATAGGGAATAGAAAAACAAGGCGGAATTGAAATAGAAAAGACCATATAGCAGCAGCTTTAAAATACCGTTAAGGAGAAGAGCAGTGAAACATCAAAATTATTACAAAACAATAACTAACCCAAATCACCATATGGTTATCGGCTAGTTTTGAGGACAGCGAATGTTTTTTAATTGCGTTTTTTTTATTAAACCAAATAATTTTAAAGAGCATTAACGGGAATCTTTTTCGATTATCTTTTCCAAAAACTGACAAGTTTTCGAACATTTGTTTTTGAACTTATAGTTATTAGAACTTATTGTCATTCAAACGTTATTTTTTCAAATTATAAAATTATCGAATCTTATTTCACTCGAACAATTTGTTTTCGACATTTTTGTTTTTCGAATAATATGTCATTTCAGCTTTTTTGCATTTGAAATAAATTCTTTTGGAACACCACGTTTCGAAGTAATTGATTTTGCTGTTTTTTTGCAGTCAATTTAAAAGGGTTGTATCAGTCTTTGGATATTATAAAACGAGGATTAGAGAGTTCATTGAAATCAAAAAACATCCTAAAAATTTCAATAGGGTCGCCTGCTACGTACTACGTCATACGAGGAACCCCATCATTACAGTGAGTCACGCGTTGGTGAACACAAGTCTGGTTTAAATACATAAACTCTAGTCACTGGAATTCATTCAGTGTTTTTACCTAGGGCAGTGGAGATGCCTTGTGCAATAACAGGTAAAACTTCTGAAAGTAATTCCTCAGGTTAAATCAGTAAATATGCCTTTAGTGTCGTTGAACTGGACAACATTTTTCTTATTTTGCATTCATCGTTCACTATTTGGCATCAGTTGTTAACAAACGTGGTCAAAAGAAAAAAGTTTGAGGTTAGTAACAATTAAAATTTATATAAAAAATGTTATAAACAATTTAGCAACCATAATAACAAACACTTCTTATTCCACCACGACGTTCCACGCGCCTCGAAAATATTAGTCGCGATATTTCTACTGTATGATTAATATTGGTAGATACATAACAGGCAATGTAGTTCTACAATACCACTACAACATGCGCATTAAGTATCATGCACTAAATAAATAATAAATAAATTCAAATATTCACTTGTTTATAATAGGGCACGGTTATTCTGTGCACTTACTTCAGACAAGCCTCTGCTGTTAAGAGAGCTCGTAAGTTTCAGTAGCTTTCGGGCCAAAAGTCTGATAGGGATAACTAAAAAACGTACTTTTCGAAGCTATACCTTAAATATTATCCTAACCTATACATGTCCTAATTCAGGAAAACACTCAGTACATGCACTTTACTACTATAAGTTTTATCTTTATTTAGGGACCATCTTTTGATGCTAGTATGAGCGCGCTAGATTAAAATCTGTAAAAGTTCCGACCGATCAGCTGTGCTTTTCGATCGAAAATCGGGGACCTATCTAGTTTGAAAGACGTTGTGAAAATATGCATTTTTTCTTAATACATTTCATTTTTATCGCTTTTCGTTTAGTCGCTATGAAAATAGAAAGTAAATTTTTGAGAAAAATTTCACTTAAAAATTGAACGTTCTCCAAAAAGGTCATGCTAGGATTCAAAATGAAGCTTATGACAAATTATACCTTTCTGTTTAGTTTTGAGCTTATTATCTCTCTTAGTTTAGGTTTTATGAAGGGTTTTAGGGTTAGGTCAAAATGAGCCCATTTTCAGCTGTAAAAAATGTTCATTTTTGAGATACGCTCTCTTATCGCCCTGTATATGAGCTTATAAAAATTGCAAGTAAGGTTTTTTAGTATCTACTGTTGTTCTCGCACCTGAATACAGACAAGGAACTTATATAAATTGTCGACTGGCTTATATTTTATCCATTTATTGTTGCAGTGTTTTGAAAAAATTCGATCCAACTTGCCTCTTGTTTATTTGCCTGAAGAGCTTACGATATCTCGTTAAAACTTTTAGGTTAACAACAAAATGGTATAATCTTATGGTAAAAGCTTTGACTGTTCTTAAAATCTTTATTTACTTGAATTTTAAATAGTTATCTTTTGTCAAGTGAATTCTTATACTCCGGTCAATTAGGCCGCCCCGCTCGTTATTTCTTGTGTGTGAAAGGATAGGAAAAATCATTTCTGCCGCCTACTATGTTTTTCAGACTAATTTTAAGGAACATATGTGTAGACAACAGTAGGGGTAATACAGGCATTCAACATCACCTCCCCTCCAAGACGTACTGCTCATGCGCGAGTATAGCAGGGGTGGTCCTGGGACCTCACCTGCCTGCAAGAAGTGTTTACCTGTCACTTTTGTGCACCTGTCTTAAGCGTGACACCTGGTTTGCACAGGTAGGTGTTATTTTTGAAAAAAACTTCCAAGAAGCGAGCTTCGCCGAGCCTCGCGTCATCACAAGAGCCGAGCCTCGCCTCGCCGAATTCCGAGAATTGTTTTTCTGTTAATATTCGACGTAAGACTAGAGGTCAGGTTCGCAGATAAGAAAAGGTCGAGGATGTAGATAAGGAGATCCTTGTGTAGTATTGAGATGATCAATAATAATGTTGTTATAATAAATAATATTTGTTTTGAATAATAGCTTATACCAGGTGATAAAAAACGTATAGCACTTAAAGTAATTAATATATATGTAAAATACAGAGGATTTAATAGCAGTCGATCACGAACCAGACTGGTGGTAATATATGCCTGTTCCAGTCAACAGAACGTGTCAAGAGTGTAAAGGGATGTGCATTTTGCCGCTGTGAAAAAATTCACAAAGAGGTTAACGGACAAAAGAGTATTAATAGATATACCGTTTTGTATTATTTAAAAGAAGAGTACGAAAGAAGGAGAAGGCTGCAAAATAATGAGTAAATTTGTTTTACTTTTCTATGGTATTCTTTTCAATTATTGTGTCCTAACTAATAGTCAACCAACGACGGCGACGACGACGACAAAGAAATATTATCCAGAAGAGCGCAGTTATAATTTTGTTTTAATTAATAATAGACGATATTATATTTTGAGAAATGTTGGTTTAAGAACATTTCAAGACACTGGTTATAATGTATGGTTTCACATACATTATGATTTAATAAAACCTGATGAAAATGTAAAGCCAAACGATAAAATATTTAATTTGGCTAATCAGCAAATAGGTCTAGTGCCTCACTTAAAAGACAGTGTATCAAACTTAACATATGTTCCTGTGAATATTAATGAACCTGCAGATATATATTGTAACTGGTATACTGCCAGATATTTTCGAAATAAAAATATTTATCTTGATTGTAAGCCTGTAGAACTAAAAGACATTTTTAGTGCAAATTCCACTGTTTACAGCACTGGTCAGACAGAATTAGGAGACATTTTTAGTGTAAATTCTACTGTTTACAGTACATGTCAAATTATATATTTATTATAATAAGACCCTGTACGTTACACAAAATGGATTTTGAAAGAATACAATTTTTATGTCAAATATGTAATTGTTTAGTTGAAAAAAATATTAATAAACACTTAAAACATAGAGTAAAGTTATTAAAATTTTGTGATACTTGTTTAGTGAATTATGTATTTGGTGTAAATAGTATTAGGTCTATGATTTTAATGTCAAAATAGAACAGTACAAAAATATTGAAATTAAAATGTAAAAAAACTACTATGGTTTATTTTATTTGTTTTTAGTTTTACTTAGTGGGTGTGATGTAAATTCACGTGATTTTTACTCACCAATAGAACAATAATTAAAAAAAAGTGGTAGAGTTTTATTTATAAAAGAAAGTAGATTGAACTAGGCGTCAATAGTGTCTCGTAACTCGAACTATGGCAGGAGAAAATTCAATTTTGTGTCTTGATATCCAGGGATTTAATTGTACCTCTGGATTTATTCCAAAAGAACTAGCTGTGTATGATGGAACACGTTGTTCAAATTTTCTTTTCAAACCACCATATAGCAAAAGCATGTTAAAAGGTCATGATTTTAAAAAAACGATATCTTATCTCGAAAACTCATATCATGGTCTAATATGGGAGTCTGGTTTAGTAGACTTGAACGAAATAGCAAATGTCTTAGAACATGTGATGAAAAGATATCATGCCCCAAAAATATACGTCAAAGGAAATGAAAAGGTGAATTTTCTAAGAAAATTTATAAGTGCAGAAAAAATTTTTAAAATACCTCTGGAGAGTGAACCGAAGCTAAGCAAGTTTAAGAAAGTTCCCGAATGTCACTTTCACAAGGATCCATATGGCACTACTTGGCACTGTGCATTATCAAACGCCAAGTTGTTATATAATTATAAATATTGTTTTTCTGTTTGAAGATAAATAAATTATTTGTAGAAAACATGTAAATAATATATAATAAATAAAACGTACATGAAACAAAATTATTTTATTAAGTCACTCTACATTATTTTTATCTATCCAACTATTATGCTTATCACTGAAACCTAACCATTTTACAAATACTTTATTATTTTTACGTTTTAACACTTTTTCCACTAAATAAATGTCTGGATATTTAACTTTTTGCAATTGAAGTTCATAGAATCCTCCCTTGATGTCTTGTTTCTCTGCATCTTGAAGTAGGTATGTCACTGGATTTGTAAGTTGAACTTTTTTTACGCTAAAAATTTCTGTTGAACAATTTGGTTGGTATTGTTTATCAAACACTCCTCTAAATTTGGAAATTCTTACAAACGTCTTTATTTTTAATATTGATAACACTTTTAGTTTTTTTTATGAATTCAGGCAATTGCACATAAGTGGAAGACCCCACGCTTATTGGATTAAAAGAATTAATATTTACTTTCAAGTACCAAATTTCACACAAGGCCCAACCACTGTCTCTTTCTTGAAATTCTTCAATTTGAACCAAAATCTTATCAGTAACGTGTATCTTATACCATTCAGTCAGATTCGTAGATGGTTCAATTAGTGAATTTTTCGTTGTAAAATGTTTGGCGGACTTTTCTAAATTTTGAGGTTTTATAAATAAACCTGAAAACACAACATTTACTTTAATCATAGAATTTTTAAGTTCAGTTTTAATCCTGTTTGAAAAAATACGAAAAGCACTATTTAAAAACTCTCTTGGTTCTTTCATCTTTAAATTGTTAATAATTCCCGTTTTTACCCTCCCATTAAAACAAGAATCCACATCTTCCCAAACTGATTTTCTTTTCAACAGACCCTTGTTATTTTTTAAATGCAATTTAAAACGCAATAAAAAGTGATTTAAAATTGACAAATTACTTTCCACTCTACTATAACTAGAAACACATGAACTATTTTTTAAACATTTTTTAATAATGGCAATTGATTTTTTTTTAGATAACGAATATGTGTTTGGTAATCTTCTTTTGTTTTAAGTAATCTACTTACCATTTCAGTTTTCTGGACCGCTTCACTTGAAAATGAATCTAGGACTTTGTTGCTGCTGAACGACATTTTGGTTTTTGTTTTCTTTTAGTGTAGTGGCAAGAAGGACTACAAAGACTGCAGTGTGAATAAGTTCGGTGTATACAAAACTCTTATCAATCATTCGAGTCATTTCTATTGACAACACACACACACACGCAAAGTAGCATGGTATCATATCATGTATATGTAAAATTTTCCAGAAGATAAGTCACGTTGCACCAAAAACATGTTTTATCAAATATAGGTCACGTTGCGTGACCTTTGCGTTTTTTATTTTCCGTTATCAAATGCAAGTCACGTTGCACGACGTACATTGCATTTTGCTTTTTCGTTATCGAATACAATTCACGTTGCAAAATATTAGGAAAATTTCTGTTTTTGCTAGTAATTATGATAAAAGATAAAGAAACATTTACTGTGGACGTGGTGTTATAATATGTAACGGAGCAAATTTTGTTGAAAATTTCCTTTGAAATTAATGAATACTTTTATCGTCGTCTACGTCAAAATTGCTAATTTTTTCAATGATAAATTTGTATTTATACTCATCCAGAGTTTGCATTTGGTATCAGTTCTATGTCTATCCGTTTTTTTTGGAAACAGCCAAACGAAAATATTCAAGATGGCAACAGTACCCAGTACACTTGTTGTATTTTCTGAAGATAAAATAAACTTTCCTGTGCGTCACGTCTTGGTTGTTATGAAACAGCTTTTTCAGTAAGTATTTGTTAAAGTGTTAGTGAACGTACCATTTATTATAATAACAGCCCCTTTTATTACATTTTGTGCAAGAATTTATTTAGCTAGGTGCTGTAGCTTATTTTATATATTCCATAAATTTATATAGCACATGTTTTTTTTAATTTTGAAAGCTTTTCAGTGAAGCAATATTTTTTATTTTTACAAAAATACTGAATATATAAATATGATTCCTATGAGGTGTTATAAAACCTGTATTTAGAGAAGTTTTTTGTTTCCTTTCAGATATGGTGTTGATAGGATTCTCGAAAGGGATGATAAGGTGTATATACACCTTACTTATAGTCCCCGGAGAGAAACCTTGAAAAGAAAATTTGGAAATCTCCCCGTACGCTATCTACGGACAAAAGAGTGGTAAAACGGTTCAGATTTAATCTTGTGGACGAGGATGTGGAAATGACTGTTAGTGAGCAGCAACGACGAACACTACCATCAACATCATCGTCGTCGTCGTCGTTGCCGTCGTCGTCGTCGTCGTCGTCGAAACGGCAAAAGTTGACTGTGGAGGAGGTCTATTCCTCCAGCGAGGATGAAGAGCAACAACAACAACAACAACAACTAGAACAAACAAATGTAAATTCATTTTAGTAATTTTAGTGTTCTTTTTTCAGATTTAAATATAGTTAGAATAGTATATTTATTCTTTTATTACAGAAAAATCAACTAACTTTGATAGGTTATAATTACCTAAGCTTAAAAAAGTGTTGGAGTTCAAAATCATTACATGATGTGATTGTTGCTGAGGTTCTGGTTGAGGTAAAAATCATTAACCTATTACTAAAATCTTGTCCGTGCAGATCCTTTGTAGCCGGTGGTTATCCTAGTTATTTAGTAGGTCGAACCAAAACTTACGCAGATATTGACATGTTTATTAAACTTAGTCCTGTATGTGAAGCGCTATGTTTATTGATTTTAAATATACTGATAGAGAAACTTAAGGAAAATGGTTATAGAAGTGTACAAAGTATAACAACTGTAAATAATTACTCAACAAAATTTTTCTTACGAAATGTTGTCGTCAAAAAAGGTTTTTTATTACAATTGATATTTTTGAAAGAAAACTCTAACCATTTATCTTTTGAAGAACTAATTATACATACGATAACTAATTTTGATTTAGATATATGTAAAACTGCTTTATTTAGGCAAAATAATTCGTTACATACAATTCAAATTAATCAAATGAAGAAAATTGAAAATTGTATTCCAAAAAATCTTAATCGTCGTGATAAATGTATAGAAAGACGCCTTGAAAATGGATTGAATGTAGACACCTTAGCAATGATATGTCTGAAAAAAATAACATGTCTAAAAGTAGGATAACGATTTGAATAAATACAATTTACATAATATTTTAGTTTTTTATTTCAATCTTCATTAAAATTTCTACATTTAAATGTATTCCAATGATATAAATTAAATACGTTTTCCAAGGTACAATTTAATGTGTTACTATCATGTTGCTGACAACGATATGACTTGAATATATTTTGTAATTCGGCTAAGGGTGGACATCCTCTTGTTTCCAAATCAATAACGGTGTAATTTGTTTTGAACAATAATCGGGTCAACCACTCCAATTTCTGATTTCCCTTTACTGCAATGATATTGTCGGTGTAGTCGTTATTCCAAGAGTCCACAGTGTCATATCCATTTTCTTCATTAATAAAATCTTTTATAAACTCAGTCAGATTTTCATATTCCAAATTTTCAAAAGCATCGTTTGACCATTTCAAGCCATGTACGTTGTTGGTTAACCATTTCATGTGATTTCTAATTTGGTCTTTGCAAAAGTCCAATTCAAAAGGAAGTTTAACTGAAGCATGTTTATAATTTTTATTTGAGGTATTAAGAATTGCAATTTCCTTGCACAAAAAAGTTGAGCTACCATATTGAAATCCCTGTATATCTATTACAAACATGACTCTTTACAAAACGTTCACTATACTGCTGCTGCTGCTGAGACTACTCCACCTTTTACCGCGAACAATCGATGACTGACGTTTTACTTTTGACACTTTGAAATTTAATATACTTTGACTGTACTGGTTAAAGGATTGTATTTGACTAAACGATCGTGCAGAATCAAACAGAATGCTGAGGTATTGTTTGTTATTGTTTTAGTTGTTTCGAATTCAATGCGAATATCAACAGCTCCACCTTTTAGGATGTCTTCACCTTGACGTGAACAGTCAACAACAATTAATGCTGCTTTAGTCTTGTATGTTGTTGGGTCATAACACGGATCACTCTGATTTTTATAATAATAGGATTTTTGAAATTGTTGATACATTTCTTACGCAAGCGCATATTTATTGTGATCAAAGTCCAAATTTAGATTATCGTATGGAAACATATCAGAGTGCAAATACACCTTCAAATTTAATAAACTGCAATGCTGAAAATGACTCGCATTTTTCGCAATATTATTTTTCACACCAGTTTGAAAACCAATGATGATAAAACGAGGCTTCTCCAATTGAATTGATGATTTCACTGCCCATGTGTGGTTTTTGCTTTGCTGCAGTTGTGGGTATTCATGTAGTTCCCAACTTCTGAAAGCAATCGTTAATTCCCTGTTACTTTCAAATTGTTTAAGTAAACGTAATTTTTGAGTATCACTAACGGTAACATGAGGCATTTTCCACAATATCTTACTCAGTGTAACTTTATAGGTTTCCTTTTTGTCATTTTTTTGCATGATTCCCTCTGTATCAGAATTGCTTCTAATTAATATTAATTCTTGACGAATATTCATGATTATCTTATGAAAATCCTCCGTAAAACCCATCAACATTTTTAGCGGAATACAAACATTAAAACTACCGTCACCATCCAAAATTTTTGGATTGTTTTCACAATCCCATCCAGCATTCTGAAGTGCAAAATATTCAGCTTTCGAAAATGATACGTAACCTTTCATTGTTGTGGCTATGCCGGGATTTCGAACCCGATCGATAACCACTCCACCTAGTTCATAGCGAATTTAATCAAACAAATGAACAATTCCGTTATTGATAAAAGTTACATTATCACTATAGGTATTATCGTTTTTAAGCAACTTTCTTTCAATGTATAAAAAGCTTTGACTCGGTAACGTGTATAAATCTTGTGTTTGTATTGGTATTCTAATTTCATCGTTATTGTTTAGAGTTGTTGAAGAATAAGGTTGATGTGTATGGTATTGATAATTTATGATTGAGTCATCATTTAGCACATTTTCTCCCACTTTTAACATGTTATAACTCATTGTCTTTGTGCCTATATCTACACTTGCAAACTAATATAATAAAAATTCTTTCCAAACTTGTAGTAATCCGTAATTTAAAACTACACCAAAATCTTTGTAATTTTCCAATTTTTAATTTTGATTTTTCTTCTTCTCGTCCTCCTGTAAACTGAATCCCAGTGAGAGTAGTACACGTTTGTTTTTAGATGTTAACTCCTTAAACGTTCTGGTGGAACTAATAGTTGTCTGTTCATCTAATTGGGTTTTATGACAATTTTCAAACGAGTCCTTTGGTATATTTAAAGAATTATGATTATACAGAAAAACCATTTTAAAGAATTCGCCTCAAATGTAACCTTATCGTTTCTAGCTCGTTTCTGAAATTGACTAATTTCTTATCCTGATCAGTTATTTTAAGGATTATCTCATCGATATATCGTGTGCTGATTGGTAGATAAATAACATTCGATGGCTTCTCGACTATTTTGAAACCTGGTGGCACTGTTGGATAAAACAAATGGATAATATGAACTAAATCTCCGTTATTATAGGAATTTGTGACTAGATTACATTCTATACATATTGAATTCACTTTAAATATATTTACAGGATTATCGGAAATATGTCTTTTATTGGGCTCGAGTTGCTTGCTACCGAATCCCAGTAAACTGCCAATTGAATTTTCTTTGCTGAAATCAATTTTACGGTTACATTTGATTTCACACTGTAAAGTGTTATGGTTCGCTTCCAAACGGAGTGTGATTGGATCCTTTTCTTTTGAATGAAATCTCAGATACGTCGTCAAATATTTTTGAATATCGTTAATTTCGTAGGATCCTTCAGGTATAACAACGTGCTCATCTCCACAATGAAAATTGTTATTGCTACTATCAATGTTAGGAATTGAGTTGTAACTTTCAAAATTTATCCACCCATTGTTTTGAATGAAAACGAAAATTATGTTTTGGGTTTAATAAATTTTGAAAGTTACAACTCAATTCCTAACATTGATAGTAGCAATAACAATTTTCATTGTGGAGATGAGCACGTTGTTATACCTGAAGGATCCTACGAAATTAACGATATTCAAAAATATTTGACGACGTATCTGAGATTTCATTCAAAAGAAAAGGATCCAATCACACTTCGTTTGGAAGCGAACCATAACACTTTACAGTGTGAAATCAAATGTAACTGTAAAATTGATTTCAGCAAAGAAAATTCAATTGGCAGTTTACTGGGATTCGGTAGCAAGCAACTCGAGCCCAATAAAAGACACATTTCCGATAATCCTGTAAATATATTTAAAGTGAATTCAATATGTATAGAATGTAATCTAGTGACAAATTCCTATAATAACGGAGATTTAGTTCATATTATCCATTTGTTTTATCCAACAGTGCCACCAGGTTTCAAAATAGTCGAGAAGCCATCGAATGTTATTTATCTACCAATCAGCACACGATATATCGATGAGATAATCCTTAAAATAACTGATCAGGATAAGAAATTAGTCAATTTCAGAAACGAGCTAGAAACGATAAGGTTACATTTGAGGCGAATTCTTTAAAATGGTTTTTCTGTATAATCATAATTCTTTAAATATACCAAAGGACTCGTTTGAAAATTGTCATAAAACCCAATTAGATGAACAGACAACTATTAGTTCCACCAGAACGTTTAAGGAGTTAACATCTAAAAACAAACGTGTACTACTCTCACTGGGATTCAGTTTACAGGAGGACGAGAAGAAGAAAAATCAAAATTAAAAATTGGAAAATTACAAAGATTTTGGTGTAGTTTTAAATTACGGATTACTACAAGTTTGGAAAGAATTTTTATTATATTAGTTTGCAAGTGTAGATATAGGCACAAAGACAATGAGTTATAACATGTTAAAAGTGGGAGAAAATGTGCTAAATGATGACTCAATCATAAATTATCAATACCATACACATCAACCTTATTCTTCAACAACTCTAAACAATAACGATGAAATTAGAATACCAATACAAACACAAGATTTATACACGTTACCGAGTCAAAGCTTTTTATACATTGAAGGAAAGTTGCTTAAAAACGATAATACCTATAGTGATAATGTAACTTTTATCAATAACGGAATTGTTCATTTGTTTGATTAAATTCGCTATGAACTAGGTGGAGTGGTTATCGATCGGGTTCGAAATCCCGGCATAGCCACAACAATGAAAGGTTACGTATCATTTTCGAAAGCTGAATATTTTGCACTTCAGAATGCTGGATGGGATTGTGAAAACAATCCAAAAATTTTGGATGGTAACGGTAGTTTTAATGTTTGTATTCCGCTAAAAATGTTGATGGGTTTTACGGAGGATTTTCATAAGATAATCATGAATATTCGTCAAGAATTAATATTAATTAGAAGCAATTCTGATACAGAGGGAATCATGCAAAAAAATGACAAAAAGGAAACCTATAAAGTTACACTGAGTAAGATATTGTGGAAAATGCCTCATGTTACCGTTAGTGATACTCAAAAATTACGTTTACTTAAACAATTTGAAAGTAACAGGGAATTAACGATTGCTTTCAGAAGTTGGGAACTACATGAATACCCACAACTGCAGCAAAGCAAAAACCACACATGGGCAGTGAAATCATCAATTCAATTGGAGAAGCCTCGTTTTATCATCATTGGTTTTCAAACTGGTGTGAAAAATAATATTGCGAAAAATGCGAGTCATTTTCAGCATTGCAGTTTATTAAATTTGAAGGTGTATTTGAACTCTGATATGTTTCCATACGATAATCTAAATTTGGACTTTGATCACAATAAATATGCGCTTGCGTATGAAATGTATCAACAATTTCAAAAATCCTATTATTATAAAAATCAGAGTGATCCGTGTTATGACCCAACAACATACAAGACTAAAGCAGCATTAATTGTTGTTGACTGTTCACGTCAAGGTGAAGACATCCTAAAAGGTGGAGCTGTTGATATTCGCATTGAATTCGAAACAACTAAAACAATAACAAACAATACCTCAGCATTCTGTTTGATTCTGCACGATCGTTTAGTCAAATACAATCCTTTAACCAGTACAGTCAAAGTATATTAAATTTCAAAGTGTCAAAAGTAAAACGTCAGTCATCGATTGTTCGCGGTAAAAGGTGGAGTAGTCTCAGCAGCAGCAGCAGTATAGTGAACGTTTTGTAAAGAGTCATGTTTGTAATAGATATACAGGGATTTCAATATGGTAGCTCAACTTTTTTGTGCAAGGAAATTGCAATTCTTAATACCTCAAATAAAAATTATAAACATGCTTCAGTTAAACTTCCTTTTGAATTGGACTTTTGCAAAGACCAAATTAGAAATCACATGAAATGGTTAACCAACAACGTACATGGCTTGGAATGGTCAAACGATGCTTTTGAAAATTTGGAATATGAAAATCTGACTGAGTTTATAAAAGATTTTATTAATGAAGAAAATGGATATGACACTGTGGACTCTTGGAATAACGACTACACCGACAATATCATTGCAGTAAAGGGAAATCAGAAATTGGAGTGGTTGACCCGATTATTGTTCAAAACAAATTACACCGTTATTGATTTGGAAACAAGAGGATGTCCACCCTTGGCCGAATTACAAAATATATTCAAGTCATATCGTTGTCAGCAACATGATAGTAACACATTAAATTGTACCTTGGAAAACGTATTTAATTTATATCATTGGAATACATTTAAATGTAGAAATTGTAATGAAGATTGAAATAAAAAACTAAAATATTATGTAAATTGTATTTATTCAAATCGTTATCCTACTTTTAGACATGTTATTTTTTTCAGACATATCATTGCTAAGGTGTCTACATTCAATCCATTTTCAAGGCGTCTTTCTATACATTTATCACGACGATTAAGATTTTTTGGAATACAATTTTCAATTTTCTTCATTTGATTAATTTGAATTGTATGTAACGAATTATTTTGCCTAAATAAAGCAGTTTTACATATATCTAAATCAAAATTAGTTATCGTATGTATAATTAGTTCTTCAAAAGTTAAATGGTTAGAGTTTTCTTTCAAAAATATCAATTGTAATAAAAAACCTTTTTTGACGACAACATTTCGTAAGAAAAATTTTGTTGAGTAATTATTTACAGTTGTTATACTTTGTACACTTCTATAACCATTTTCCTTAAGTTTCTCTATCAGTATATTTAAAATCAATAAACATACCGCTTCACATACAGGACTAAGTTCAATAAACATGTCAATATCTGCGTAAGTTTTGGTTCGACCTACTAAATAACTAGGATAACCACCGGCTACAAAGGATCTGCACGGACAAGATTTTAGTAATAGGTTAATGATTTTTACCTCATCCAGAACCTCAGCAACAATCACATCATGTAATGATTTTGAAGTCCAACACTTTTTTAAGCTTAGGTAATTATAACCTATCAAAGTTAGTTGATTTTTCTGTAATAAAAGAATAAATATACTATTCTAACTATATTTAAATCTGACAAAAGAACACTAAAATTACTAAAATGAATTTACATTTGTTTGTTCTAGTTGTTGTTGTTGTTGTTGCTCTTCATCCTCGCTGGAGGAATAGACCTCCTCCACAGTCAACTTTTGCCGTTTCGACGACGACGACGACGACGGCAATGACGACGACGACGATGATGTTGATGGTAGTGTTCGTCGTTGCTGCTCACTAACAGTCATTTCCACATCCTCGTCCACAAGATTAAATCTGAACCGTTTTACCACTCTTTTGTCCGTAGATAGCGTACGGGGAGATTTCCAAATTTTCTTTTCAAGGTTTCTCTCCGGGGACTATAAGTAAGGTGTATATACACCTTATCATCCCTTTCGAGAATCCTATCAACACCATATCTGAAAGGAAACAAAAAACTTCTCTAAATACAGGTTTTATAACACCTCATAGGAATCATATTTATATATTCAGTATTTTTGTAAAAATAAAAAATATTGCTTCACTGAAAAGCTTTCAAAATTAAAAAAAACATGTGCTATATAAATTTATGGAATATATAAAATAAGCTACAGCACCTAGCTAAATAAATTCTTGCACAAAATGTAATAAAAGGAGCTGTTATTATAATAAATGGTACGTTCACTAACACTTTAACAAATACTTACTGAAAAAGCTGTTTCATAACAACCAAGACGTGACGCACAGGAAAGTTTATTTTATCTTCAGAAAATACAACAAGTGTACTGGGTACTGTTGCCATCTTGAATATTTTCGTTTGGCTGTTTCCAAAAAAAACGGATAGACATAGAACTGATACCAAATGCAAACTCTGGATGAGTATAAATACAAATTTATCATTGAAAAAATTAGCAATTTTGACGTAGACGACGATAAAAGTATTCATTAATTTCAAAGGAAATTTTCAACAAAATTTGCTCCGTTACATATTATAACACCACGTCCACAGTAAATGTTTCTTTATCTTTTATCATAATTACTAGCAAAAACAGAAATTTTCCTAATATTTTGCAACGTGAATTGTATTCGATAACGAAAAAGCAAAATGCAATGTACGTCGTGCAACGTGACTTGCATTTGATAACGGAAAATAAAAAACGCAAAGGTCATGCAACGTGACCTATATTTGATAAAACATGTTTTTGGTGCAACGTGACTTATCTTCTGGAAAATTTTACATATACATGATATGATACCATGCTACTTTGCGTGTGTGTGTGTGTTGTCAATAGAAATGACTCGAATGATTGATAAGAGTTTTGTATACACCGAACTTATTCACACTGCAGTCTTTGTAGTCCTTCTTGCCACTACACTAAAAGAAAACAAAAACCAAAATGTCGTTCAGCAGCAACAAAGTCCTAGATTCATTTTCAAGTGAAGCGGTCCAGAAAACTGAAATGGTAAGTAGATTACTTAAAACAAAAGAAGATTACCAAACACATATTCGTTATCTAAAAAAAAATCAATTGCCATTATTAAAAAATGTTTAAAAAATAGTTCATGTGTTTCTAGTTATAGTAGAGTGGAAAGTAATTTGTCAATTTTAAATCACTTTTTATTGCGTTTTAAATTGCATTTAAAAAATAACAAGGGTCTGTTGAAAAGAAAATCAGTTTGGGAAGATGTGGATTCTTGTTTTAATGGGAGGGTAAAAACGGGAATTATTAACAATTTAAAGATGAAAGAACCAAGAGAGTTTTTAAATAGTGCTTTTCGTATTTTTTCAAACAGGATTAAAACTGAACTTAAAAATTCTATGATTAAAGTAAATGTTGTGTTTTCAGGTTTATTTATAAAACCTCAAAATTTAGAAAAATCCGCCAAACATTTTACAACGAAAAATTCACTAATTGAACCATCTACGAATCTGACTGAATGGTATAAGATACACGTTACTGATAAGATTTTGGTTCAAATTGAAGAATTTCAAGAAAGAGACAGTGGTTGGGCCTTGTGTGAAATTTGGTACTTGAAAGTAAATATTAATTCTTTTAATCCAATAAGCGTGGGGTCTTCCACTTATGTGCAATTGCCTGAATTCATAAAAAAAACTAAAAGTGTTATCAATATTAAAAATAAAGACGTTTGTAAGAATTTCCAAATTTAGAGGAGTGTTTGATAAACAATACCAACCAAATTGTTCAACAGAAATTTTTAGCGTAAAAAAAGTTCAACTTACAAATCCAGTGACATACCTACTTCAAGATGCAGAGAAACAAGACATCAAGGGAGGATTCTATGAACTTCAATTGCAAAAAGTTAAATATCCAGACATTTATTTAGTGGAAAAAGTGTTAAAACGTAAAAATAATAAAGTATTTGTAAAATGGTTAGGTTTCAGTGATAAGCATAATAGTTGGATAGATAAAAATAATGTAGAGTGACTTAATAAAATAATTTTGTTTCATGTACGTTTTATTTATTATATATTATTTACATGTTTTCTACAAATAATTTATTTATCTTCAAACAGAAAAACAATATTTATAATTATATAACAACTTGGCGTTTGATAATGCACAGTGCCAAGTAGTGCCATATGGATCCTTGTGAAAGTGACATTCGGGAACTTTCTTAAACTTGCTTAGCTTCGGTTCACTCTCCAGAGGTATTTTAAAAATTTTTTCTGCACTTATAAATTTTCTTAGAAAATTCACCTTTTCATCTCCTTTGACGTATATTTTTGGGGCATGATATCTTTTCATCACATGTTCTAAGACATTTGCTATTTCGTTCAAGTCTACTAAACCAGACTCCCATATTAGACCATGATATGAGTTTTCGAGATAAGATATCGTTTTTAAAATCATGACCTTTTAACATGCTTTTGCTATATGGTGGTTTGAAAAGAAAATTTGAACAACGTGTTCCATCATACACAGCTAGTTCTTTTGGAATAAATCCAGAGGTACAATTAAATCCCTGGATATCAAGACACAAAATTGAATTTTCTCCTGCCATAGTTCGAGTTACGAGACACTATTGACGCCTAGTTCAATCTACTTTCTTTTATAAATAAAACTCTACCACTTTTTTTTAATTATTGTTCTATTGGTGAGTAAAAATCACGTGAATTTACATCACACCCACTAAGTAAAACTAAAAACAAATAAAATAAACCATAGTAGTTTTTTTACATTTTAATTTCAATATTTTTGTACTGTTCTATTTTGACATTAAAATCATAGACCTAATACTATTTACACCAAATACATAATTCACTAAACAAGTATCACAAAATTTTAATAACTTTACTCTATGTTTTAAGTGTTTATTAATATTTTTTTCAACTAAACAATTACATATTTGACATAAAAATTGTATTCTTTCAAAATCCATTTTGTGTAACGTACAGGGTCTTATTATAATAAATATATAATTTGACATGTACTGTAAACAGTAGAATTTACACTAAAAATGTCTCCTAATTCTGTCTGACCAGTGCTGTAAACAGTGGAATTTGCACTAAAAATGTCTTTTAGTTCTACAGGCTTACAATCAAGATAAATATTTTTATTTCGAAAATATCTGGCAGTATACCAGTTACAATATATATCTGCAGGTTCATTAATATTCACAGGAACATATGTTAAGTTTGATACACTGTCTTTTAAGTGAGGCACTAGACCTATTTGCTGATTAGCCAAATTAAATATTTTATCGTTTGGCTTTACATTTTCATCAGGTTTTATTAAATCATAATGTATGTGAAACCATACATTATAACCAGTGTCTTGAAATGTTCTTAAACCAACATTTCTCAAAATATAATATCGTCTATTATTAATTAAAACAAAATTATAACTGCGCTCTTCTGGATAATATTTCTTTGTCGTCGTCGTCGCCGTCGTTGGTTGACTATTAGTTAGGACACAATAATTGAAAAGAATACCATAGAAAAGTAAAACAAATTTACTCATTATTTTGCAGCCTTCTCCTTCTTTCGTACTCTTCTTTTAAATAATACAAAACGGTATATCTATTAATACTCTTTTGTCCGTTAACCTCTTTGTGAATTTTTTCACAGCGGCAAAATGCACAGATGTTTGGAGATATTGAGTTCCCTTTACACTCTTGACACGTTCTGTTGACTGGAACAGGCATATATTACCACCAGTCTGGTTCGTGATCGACTGCTATTAAATCCTCTGTATTTTACATATATATTAATTACTTTAAGTGCTATACGTTTTTTATCACCTGGTATAAGCTATTATTCGAAACAAATATTATTTATTATAACAACATTATTATTGATCATCTCAATACTACACAAGGATCTCCTTATCTACATCCTCGACCTTTTCTTATCTGCGAACCTGACCTCTAGTCTTACGTCGAATATTAACAGAAAAACAATTCTCGGAATTCGGCGAGGCGAGGCTCGGCTCTTGTGATGACGCGAGGCTCGGCGAAGCTCGCTTCTTGGAAGTTTTTTTCAAAAATAACACCTACCTGTGCAAACCAGGTGTCACGCTTAAGACAGGTGCACAAAAGTGACAGGTAAACACTTCTTGCAGGCAGGTGAGGTCCCAGGACCACCCCTGCTATACTCGCGCATGAGCAGTACCTCTTTTTAAGGAGGGTTTTTATATCAAGCTTTTTAATGTCTTTAGGTTTTTACATTGATGTTGAATGCCTGATATCTCAACGAATCCGAGGCGGCCATTTGCTTGACATTTTATTTCATACATAAAGATATATATTGTGCTTAAAAATAAAAATAAATACATATTTCGTTTATTTGGTTTAATTTAAGTTGAAAAGAAGGATACTTCTATTGGATGACCTCTTACTATAATAAAATATGCTTTTAGAAATTATGTATCGACTAGATTTGATCGGCCTTGGATATAATAAATGTCAATAAAGTATAAGAAGAGGTTTAGGAAAACTTTTTTGGTGGAAGCTACATTGTCTATTATACCAATATTAATTTAAAGATAATTTGCACTAGAATCAGCTATGTTTGCTAGCCCTTAAGAATGTACCACTTTCCTTTGACTATCGCTATACGCGCGAATATTCCAAAAAGTGCAAATAGCAAATGTTTATATCAATTTGAGAACAATTACTAGTAAACATATTTCTTCCTCAATTACTGTTATTACAAATATTTTACGGTATACAAGACATGTAGGCTCTTAAAATATAATAGGGAATACAAAACAAGGCGGAATTGAAATAGAAAGTAGTTATATTACCTAAAGTACATATATAATTTAAATAAATAATGCATGTACAACCATATAGCAGCAGCTTTAAAATACCGTTACGAAGGAAAAGAAAAAAGTAGCGAATAAGGTGGATATTACTTATGGGTTAGGAGGTTAAGACGCGTCGTGTATATTTTATTGTTAATTTCAGTGACCTTCAATAGCAGTGACTTTGGCATTTTACGGCTAATCTAACAAGAAAACAAGTTCTCTTTAACTTGAAATCTTAATATGTATTTGATACCTTATTATAATAATCATCCCTATTATTTTATTTAAACTTATTTCAAAATCTTCTCTTCAGGGTTCTTGACATTACTTTAACTGATAAAAAAAAATAAAGAAAAATAAAATATTTAGGGAAATGTTGTAAAAAGTGGGTGATATTGAAGAGGTTATGTTCTCATGTCATACGTTATGCCAATTGACTGACATATCCTTATTTGACGTCATTATCTGCACGCTTATAATATTTATGATATACGTACGCATCGGAAAAACATTATTATTATTTTATTAAAGTACTGATTTTTTGTGGTACTGGCGGAATAAGCTATTCAACCAGTCAAAATGTCCAAATCATCTACTTCAGTAGAATTTAAATATGTTAGTCCTTTTTATTACACGTTGCAGATAGTGTTATAAATAGGATTTACAGGATCCGAATTAGGCAAATTTAGGATTTGTTTAATGTAGAACATACAGCTTAATGCACTTATTTAAAAAAATATTTTATCATTCATAACGGATAACAGTTTTCCTCTTGGAATTGTTTTTTACAAATTATGAACTACAATTTTTCGTTCATTCCCATGGCATTTTTGTGTCTTCTCTTGGTTTTGAAACGTTATAATACGTGACTAGATATGAAATCTCAAAAGCAACAAATTACAAACAACACGTTTAAATCCTCATACTTTCACCTTTCTTGACTTTTGATGTTGATAGTTTAGACCTTATTATTTTTTGTATAGCAGACCTCTTTTTAGACTATTAACATAATACATGGGCTACAGCGGAAATATTCGTAAAAAATTAAAAACAGATTTTCAAAAAAAAAAGTGATTGTTTGGATGTGTGTGTAAACTGTTCTGCATAAACATTTTTGTGCTAGAGAACTTAAGAGCGATCAAACCAATTCGTTTCGAATGGGCATTATAAATGGTCTAAATCATTGTCTCACCGGGATTTAAGTTAGGGTAAATATTTTTAGGGGTATATATTTAAAAACAATCTTATTTTGAGGAACGCTTACAGATCTAAACCAAATTGAGTATCAACGTTGCGTATTTAAATATTTATCGGTACGTGCCCCCAGTTACTTCCCCCCCCCCTCTAGCTACAAGAAGTCCCTAAAGTTTTTTGATAAATTATGGCATAAATTACATGAAATTTTCAAGAAATATAAATACAAGTTTTACAAAAACATAGCA
>JAUTXW010000988.1:0-27554 GCA_030620095.1 Kuschelorhynchus macadamiae | reverse complement strand
TTTCTTCATCTCTTTTTTGTCAGCATTATCTGAATAGGTTCACCCTTAATATTTGTGTGGGAATTGGCAGTCTGGCAGGTAACCTTAGGCCTGCTTCTAGTTGATCTTTAAGGTTTCTCTGAGGTCTTCTCTTGGGAGTTCCTTCTTAACTAAACTAGAAGGCACTTTTGGGGCACATCCCTCTTCATATAATTTTTTTGTTTCTTCAGTAGCTTTTTTATCATCTTTCGGTACCTAAAAAATATTGTATTAAAATGTATAGATATTACGTAGAATATTACACTCCAATAGAAACTTCACATTAGATTCACTAAAAAAGATTAAGAGTTAGACCAGATCTAGTTTCCATGGCTTTCAGTTTGCCAGTTAACTCATGTCACTGATATATTTTGTAATTGTGATATTAAGAAAAAATTATTTGTTCCTTGTTGCATACATTATCTTAAAGCTTTAACCGTCAAGGTTACCTGGTCTCAACTTCCCATCTATTATGGGTATTTCCACAAGAAATAATACAAAAGCAGATCAAAAATCACATTACAATAAAAACACACTAAATAAATATAAATTTTAAATGTACAATACAAGAAACACATTAAAATGTATGAACAATTATACATTAATGGATAATATCTGTTTATTTTATGTTTATTTTATATTATATAGTATAATAAATTCTGGTGGCACTTTCCCAATCTGCAATAGAAGGCCCTAAGGTTGTTTCTGTTTCTAGTGTTGTAGTCATGGGCATCAACATGGAGTACGTTAATCATCCTTATTTGTTTATATATACAGATAAACTAGGAGGGTAGTGTAAAAATCCCAAGGTCTAAATGCTCACTGAGAGTCATTCCTGTGATTAACTCCTAAACCACCCTTATTGGCCTTCTTTGCAATGCAAAAACCCTCTTGATAGGCAGTTTTAAAGTCTTCAGTGCCACACATTCTGTGAGATTTCAGATGACAAAACAGCACTTGAGAGCCTATCACAAAGTTGGTTGATGTACATATGTACCCCTAAGAATTTTACAGAATTTGATGGGGTAATAACAAAATCTATGTTTTAAAGTAAAACCACTTTCAGCACTCAAGTGTGCTCAACTAGTCCTTTCAATTAACTGGTCCAGCATTCCTCCAGCAAAGTGATGTTGGTGTCATCGAAAAGAAATGATAATTGACATCATCGGCCCAGAGGGGTAGACCAAATATATAGATCAAAAATAATATTGGTTCTAGAACCGAGCCCTGTAACACTCCAAAATCAACCAGTATGTGTCCATGAGGTATGATCGAATAAGATCAAGCTGTTATTTAAAAATTGTAGTATTTAAGTTTTTAGATTGTGGCACATACAGGCCAAAGCTTTACTTAGGTCACAGAAGAGTGGAATTACATTCACAATTCTCAAAAGGTTCCATAATGTGTAATGTAAAGTTCAGGATACTCTAGGTAGTGTTTTTCCCTCATCAAGTCCAATTAGCTACAGGAAAATAAATCGTTATTCTCAAAATAATCAGTAATTTTGTTAACTAGAATTTTCAAATATTTTGGATATTATTGGAAGAAGAGACATTCATCCTTAAAAAACTTTCTTCATAGTGCCGAGGAAATTTTTTTCTGGAATACAACTATTTATCAGTCCTCTAAGAGGAACAGTTATCAAATGCATTTTATAAGGTCATATATGTTTGCACCATTTTTGTTTTTAAAATTATATTAAACCTGATTAGAGCAGATTTCCTCCAAACAAAAATTCATCAGATGATGCCGGAATTCTTCTAAATTTTTGTAAGGGCTTACTTGAGGTAGCATAGCAGTTATGGAGATATATATTTTTTATTATTATTAGCCCTAGATGGTTTTTATAGGATTACTGAAATAATTAATTAACCTATCGGGTACTCTTATACTAACCTAATCTTAAATTTTTATTCAACCCAGTTATGAGAATTATTATAAAGTTTTAACAGTTTCCCTTAAAAACCCCTAATTTATTTATTTATAATAGTAGCACCTAGGTAATAAATACCCATATATGCTAAAAACCAAAATAATTTTGATAAATAAATATATACATATATCTTTAATAGGTGATTTACTTAAAAAAAAGATTAGGCAACAAGGTTCTTATTTATCCCTTTATAAGAATGTACAATTGAGCGAAAACAAAGTATATACGACTATTCGGCTAAAACTGATCAAAAACTTAAACATCTGAGGAAGACATTCACATACTTTATAACATAAAATACATAAAAACTTAAAATAATTTAGCAAAATACGCATTATAATTTGCATGTATAAATTCAGCACATTTAACATTAAACTGCTTACTTTTGAAATTTAACTTTCTGATGTTTAAAGGTAGACAATTAAATATCTGTGGTCCTAAGTATAAAACTGATTTTTGGTACTGAGTATTATTGCACGTAGGCAGTGATAGTTTACCTAAATAATTTAGTCTTGTTTCATACTTAGGATATCTGTATTTCTGATTCCTCTTTTACACATAAATTTACAGACTTCGTAAATTAAGGATAGTTTCCAGAGTAGAAGCGAGGTAAAAGCATGGTAAAGTCTTTGTTTTTTAAAAAATTATTTTTAGAATATAGTTTTGAACAATATTCAGGGGGCAAGAGTAGTCTTGTAAGTTCCACCCCACACCAAGATCCCATACCTAAAAACAGAGATAAGTAATCCTCCACTCAAAGAATCAATAAGTAAGTAAAATTTATAGATCAACTTCTTAATCCCATTCACAACTTTTCTTACTTGTTTATCCCATTTTAAAATGTCAATCTATACCCACATATTTGGCATTTTCTACTTCATTTATGATATGTTCATTAGGTCACTTACAATTCTCATACAGTTAAATGTTGGTCTATTTTACTAGTGAGCGAAAAAGCAATGTAGTTAGTTTTTTTGAGATTAAGAGAAAGATAGAATAAATCAAACCACCTCCTAACCATTTTAATAGCATTCTCAGCACTATCTCTAGCCCCATTCCATGAATTACCTGCAACTATTAGCGCCGTATCATCGGCGTAGGACAGTATTGTTCCTTCTATATTGATCTCCTTACAGCAGGGTTGATAAACATAATAAAGAGAAGGGGACCTAATACTGTTTTACTAACAACGTTATTAATTTTAAGTGTCTGGTCTCTGTTTTCTAGATAAGATTTAAAAACCTTTAACACAGTTCCACTAATACCATATTTCGATAATGTATCTAAGAGAGCATTATGCGGGACGGTAGCTGACTCAGGGTTATCACTATTAAACACCGCATGTCAATTTTCCAAATTTAACAAATTATTTAATTTATGCTGGTAACATTGTAATTTTGAGTGAGTTTTTGTTTTGTAAGTCCAGAGGTATTATTGATGTTTAGCATTATAGGATAGTGATCTGTTATATCTGTGTGTATTATATAAGACTGATAATCTAAGAATGTGTTCTTCAGTTTTTCGTTGTGAAAATGGTCTATACATGTGTGTGTTAGTTTATCTAGTTGTTTTATTTATATATGAGCAGAAACTGTGCTGCTTCAAGAGAACATTGTACTCAGTTGATATCTGAAATCTCTAATAAATTTATATTGATATCACCAATAAAATATCTATAAGTGTGTTTATGTTGTTTAAAAAATATACATTAAGATTATCAAAAAACAGATTTACATCAGATGATGGAGGTCTGTAAAGTACACTGATTGAAAAATTTACATTGACAGTTGTAAAAGATATTTTACTTATTGTTAATCTAGAGTTGACAAGTTTTATTTCATTAATATTCGCCTTAATATCGATTTTAGTATATATAAAAATAACATCATTTTTATTGAAATTTCCAAATTGTAGTAAGCAAAAAGTCACGTATGTTAAAGAAATCTGAGTCTCAACTTTCCAGGTTTCTCCAAGAATAATTATATCAAAGAATGTAACATCGTAAGTTTCAAAAAAAGTTAATAGATTATCAAAATTTTGTTTTATGCTTCTTACATTTAGGTGTAATATACTAACAATTCTATTTTCTATATCTATTTGCTTAATACTCATTGGTTCAACTATACTGGAGTCAATTTGTTTTTTTAATTTCTTTCTACCTACTTAATCCATAGGGGGTGGAGCATTATAATTAATTTTCTCCCTTGGCAAGTGGTATTTTTTTGCGAGTACAGGGTATTCCATCTTATTCTCACTATCGGGATCATAGGCTTATGGTTCGCATTATAGATAGTATGTATGTGTAAACAATTGACACACTTTTTAATATGCTTATCACATTGTAATCTATCGTGGAAACCCGCACAATATGAGCACTGCTTTGACTTTTTACATCCAATCTGCTTATGCCCCAAGACACCATAGTTAAAACACTTAATATTCTGAGATCCTCCAGTACGGTACAGTGATTCCATCCCATATCTAATCTTGTATTCAGAAGTTTTTTAAAAGTTGTGCCTGATGTTTCATTATGGATGGTCCATTTTTTGTTTGTCATGTCATAATCTGACTGCAAAATTGGTTTAACATAATCCATCAATTTTTCAATGTTATTAGGACTATCACTTTTTATTATTGCAGTTCCCATTCCTGTTAAACTAAAATATTTAATAGGTATGCCAGCCTGGGTTGGATTAATGCGATTTTTATGTCTTTTAGGCTTATCTCCTTCGACTGATTTTTCTTAGGTTTTACAATAAGGGTTTTTTGTGTGCGAAACAAACTGCACCTTAGATTCTGGTTTTTTAATATTTCTCGAGAGCGTGTCTGCAAATGTTGTAACAGAGTTAGAAACAGGTTGTTTAGGCTAAGATAATCTATTTTTTCTTCTATCTTGCATAGTTTCTCTCGCAGATCGTTGGTGTTGTTTTGCATTTTCCATAGATCCTTGAGTATTCTGCAGCATTTCTTACACATCATGTGATAATGTCCTTAAGAGCATCTATTTGATTTATTTTTTTAGATAGATTGACACACGCCGCATGATACTACGATCGACAACTTCCCTCACAGAAAATGGCTGTATCAGTATCCTGTACCACTCGATTGCACTTTTTACAGGTTACATTTTCTTTAGTGGAATCATCGTCTGAAGTCCCAGACGACAGCGCCATAGTGGCAACACCGCTCAGTACAATTAACTACCCGCTTAGTATAATTCCGTACCCGGCAATATGCAGTCCCATCACGTTTTGACCGCTGATGTGGTAGCAAAATTATTTGATACACAGACTGGGGCCAACAATTAATATAGCATTTTATGGCAGAAAAATAAATTTCTTAATAGTAATTTTTACGTAAAACTGTTGTATAATTGTCTAGTTTCACATTCACTATCACTTCTAGAAATTTACTTTAGATAATAAGAAGATATGACTCACAACACAGCGGCAAGAACTACAAACGTTGTTGCATGTGGACGTTGTGAATGCTGATCCCTTATTTGTCTTAATGAGTCAACAAACACTAGCTGGTTGGCCTGATTTCTTTTTATAAATCTTTTCAAGGAATGTCTGAAGGTAAGATGTAATTCTGCATTAATAACAATCCGATCATAAAAAATAAAGATATGACAGATTTGATGCAAATATCGGGTATACCTTTATAATTTAAAAGAAAAAAATATTTTCTATTTCCCTCATAAGATAAATTAAACCACACTGTATCTTTACAATGTGCATTACATAAAACTGCAAATTTTCAAAATGTCAGTCTCAGAGATTAGATTAGTTAGTTCGGTGTCTCCTAACAAAGAGAAATGAAGCGTTTCCTGAGAATTAAATTCTCTTTAATTGTACAATAAATACTGCCTTTCCTAATGTTGGTAAAACACATTTCACATAAAGTGAAGAAATAAAGATCTTTTTTATAAATATAACAGCTGAATTGTTACATACAGGTACTAGATTTATCAATATTAAATTTTAAAATATCTTCAATTTCACATTTGAAAATATTATTTTATGTTAAAATGTGATCCAGAAAACCAATTATATTTGTCCACAGGCCTATATCAGAAATTATTTTGTATAATTATTTTGTTATTTTTTTAATAAACAAAACTCAATCTCAAAATAGCTATATTATCATAAGAACAACTGATTATGATGAGATTATGGATACCATCTTCTAAGCCCAAAGAAAATGTAGATCAGTCATACAATTGCCTAAATTGGATATGTTTTGTAAGATTTTATTATTATTTTGAAAACTATAAAGACTTTCCTTAGTTACCTTATATTTCTGCACATGATCTACTCGAATTGTTCTATTCAGAATTTTTATACCATTAAAATTATCTACTGCCAAAACTGTAGAGCGTTGATCTTCATAGCATAAAAAGCAAAAACCTTTAGATTTACCTGTATCCTTTGCCCTGATAAGATTTATGTTTACCACCTCACCATATCTTAAAAAAAAGTAACATAATAGTATATTAAAATAGTAGTTTTATAAAACAATTATAGTGTACACATGCACTTTTTAAAAAATATGCACAAGAGCTTTAAACAATTTTATCTATTTCTGATTTTTTTCAATAATTTACCTGAGAATTCACATTATGTTTAAAAATGTCAATATAAAGTGTGATGTTTTTGCCGAATTGATAAGTAGAAGTCACGTAGTATATGAAATACAAAATTGCAAATTAACCTGCGATGACGTCATTGTACTTTTTATAATGACTATTGACTTTGATTTTGAAATAAATTAATGAAATAGTGTTCATTAGTTTTATTTGGCACTGTTTCAAAAATATCCCTCCAACTTCAGGGGCAGGATATTTTAACTTTGAAACAATAATGAAAATAAACTCATGCAGTTTCAGGCAACATAATTTTTTCAGTAATCTTTATGCATTTATGGTATCAAACCTGGGTTATATATCTGAAAACATTTGCATCTTACGACGCCGTTTGCGCTGTCCTTGAAGTTTACTTAACGTAAAGCAATGGGTACAGTTATATTTCTGCTGTCATTCGTTTGAGTTTCCGCTAGCCATCAAAAAGATGCTGACGAAGAAATCAACGTTTGCGTCAAGCTGCAACCCCTAAAATTGCTAGATTGTGAGGGCCTTTCAAAATGTCCGTCCTTCCTACATTAATATGTACACATTACATCCTCATCGCTTTAAAAAACTGCCTGGGTCATTGTCTTCAATTTTAAGAAAATTTGAATATTTCTACCCCAATTATCAGGCCGATTTTGGCACAATCTTTGCTGTCTTCTCTTCAACAACTTTACAACTGCAGCACACATTAATATGTCCACAATGTCTAGTCTTTGCTAGGCATCATTAGTATGATTGTGGTTATCCATCCCAGCAAATTGAAAAGATTCACATACTTAAAAACAAGTAAGACAAAATTGCATTATTTAAAGAGGCAATAAATATAAACATAAAAATAAGGTTAGTTCCACAGGCGACACAAAGCGCAAACGTTTTCAATCTATAAGACAAACTTAGAACCAGAGTAAACGCTTAGCTCAGAGGGATGATACAAGACGCAATCTTTTCCTGTCTATAACCCCGGCTTCATAACTGAAAAGTGCAAAATATTTAGGATGGTAATAACTTTCTTGCCAGATCAACCTGTACTGAATTTTAATTCAGGAATATATTTAAAATGTATGGCATAGGGGCAGATCTCAACTCTTGATAATTTGACATTTTAAGGTGAATTTATTCAGGCAAATAACATAAAATAAAAATAACATAAAAGTTTAAATACACGAATACCATTTATACACGCAGATAAGATAAAATAAAAATAACATATGCCTTTGAAGATGGCAAATTCTAATAACCAATCACTGATTGATGAATAGTACTGGTAGAACTTACTGTGAAAAAATGCATATGATATCTCCTTCTGTTAAATCATATGGAAGACCACCAATAAAGATCCAAGCACTCTCTTTATATTGGTCGTGCCAACCACTATTACTTGTATTGTGTAGCTCTTGTTGACTTAATTTTGTAACATTCTTCATATTTCTACAATAAATTGCAAATAACATTTCTGAATAATAATAATAAAGCGCTACAACTTACGTTAGGTAATTCATTGTTCTTATAATTTGTTTGTATAGTACAAGATGAACAAATATAAAAATATCATATAATAGATCAAAAATATATGTATGACAACAAAACACAACAAACAATACAAATTGGGTTACGTACGGAACGGTCAATCAATTCTTTCCAATTTATCTCAATATTTGTTTTAGGCACTGCACATTCGCGACTTGTCAGATTGCTCATCATCTGGGGCTTAGTCTGAGCTGGAGTGGCCCTTCCAAATGATTTACACCCTATTCCAGTTTGGAGACGTTTCCGATGTACATCCCATATATTTCAAATATCTGTATACATTTTTCTATCTTTAAAAAATCTTCTAATGCATCTCGGCTTCTACTAGATGCCCCTTGAGAGTACTACTGGTATCTCGAGATGACCCTTTCTTTTAAGCTAACTCTTTACACTTACGCGACACAGCGACCATTTCGCTAATATTGTATATAGAATTAAGCGAACGGGATAGAATGCAGGGCAATAAGACCCCACAAGTTCACAGCGTCTGCTCCCTTTCTAGTGGAGTCATTAGTTTCCACACTGAGTGTGTGAGTCTCCCGCATCCCCCGAAATAAAAGCGGCTAAATCGAACACGTGGAACCACTTATATTATAAGCACAGAAGTCTGCCTTTGACGAGGTGATACGTAAGACTAAAAAATCAATTCTTTCTTTCTTTTCAATATGGAATCGGCTGCCACTTTTCGCGCTTCAAGCGCCATTCTCTAACCCAATAGGTAACGACCACGGATTGTCAAGCAAAGTGCTCTTAGAAAATCGTTGAGCCGTACTACTATTTTTTATATTGTTTTAATGCATCTTATCTTGGCTAAAGGTTGCTTCTTAAGGAAGTACTACTGGTATCACGAAATGGCCCTTTCTTTCAAATCATCTCTGTACCCCTCCTACTCCCACCACATGGCGGCTATTACGCTATATATTCTATATAGAACTTGGCAGAGGAACAGGATAGAATGCAGGAATAACTAGGCCTTACACGTTCACAGTGTCTGCTCCCTTTGTTGCGGGGCCGCTAGTTTCCACTCTGAGCGTTTGAGTCTCTTGCATCCCCCCGAAGCAAAACCGAAACACGCGGAACACAGAGGTCTATTGTATTCTACAGGGCGTTTCGAGAGACTCCTGGTTAAAGTTTTTCTTTATGCTTGTTGGCTTCTATTCCCTTGAGACATGTTTAGTCAGATCATGTTAGGGTGCATCCAACGCACTAGTCGAATTCTTGGTAATTGTAAAAATAATAGATAAAACTGCGCTTAAATGATTTTTAGTGATCATCATAGTGATATCCGTGATCAGTTCCGTTGTACTAGAACTCAAAAATACACGGTGTTTGCTTATCCAAAATTTTACCAAGTAAGGTAAACCCGTGGGAAGACCTCTCGGTTTTTCGAACATGCGGATAAATTTTCATTCAAATTACTTCGGGAACTAACTCGAACTTCTCTCGTACCGGCTTTTACGTTTTCAATAGCATGTGTACTGATAGAGAAAGGCAGAGTAAATTCTCGGTAAAACTAGGGGTCTTCACACTCACGGCAATTGCATCCTTTCTAAAGGGGTGATTTTATACTCTTACATGTTTCAGTGCCCATTGCAAAACACAGAAATATTAAAACACACTTGGCACTGCCTTCTCTAGCTCCGGACTAGTCAAGGGCTAGACAAGGACAAACTGAATATGTGTTATTGCAATGGCCTAGAAGCTTGAGCGGCATCGGAAATTAATCCAAAACCCACTTACGTATTGGTTTAATTAACACACACGGGTCTCTTCCGATCTGAAAATACATTAGCGGGTAATTCATACGTAATTCTATGACTTTAGAATATAAACAAAAGTTTATTATGTTTTTGGGAAGAGTTTTGCTAGGTCAGTGGCAGGATAATGAATTAGCGTTGCAAAGGTCCTGTGTTCCATCCTCGGCGGGCGATAACTTCTTAGTTTTTTTTCACAAACCGTATAATTTTGTATGTAGTTTTGTTTTAAAAGTTCGACTTCGTTTTGTTAGCCCTAATCTATTGAATCATGTAGCATTTAACCGCTTGTGTTAATACAATTGTAAACCATTTTATCATGTCACGCCGTACCAGAAAATTGCCGTAGCTGATATATTTTTCAATGTACTAGTTAAACCTGGAACACAATGTAAGTTTCGTAAAAGTTTAATATAAAGGCTAAGCAACAAAAACGCAAGTTAAAAAAAGAATTACACATTTGCTACACAACTAGGTGATAATTTTGGCGTTTGAATTAAATATAACCTATAATACAAAATAGAATCACAGAAACAACTACTTCGCTGACTAATTTCACGTTACATTAACGTCACAAGGATACCATAATCCCTGCCCAGAACATGTCCTGCAGTACCGCAGGCACCATGGTCCATTTCAGTGAAACGACGGACACGATTCCGCTCTTTTTAGAGCTCATCAGGTGACCATAGATTAGCGAACCGTCCCGCATAGGTCAAAGGCACAAAATGGAATCACAGTATAATTTAATGCCGGTCACGGTTTTAACCAGCGGAGTAATTGTTTCCGTGATGTTATTTGGTGCCTTTGCCCTACATAGAACTCGCTAATCTGTGGCGGCCTGATGAGCTTTAAGAAGAAGAAAACACGATCGCCGTTTAATTGAATTGGATCATTGCATCTGGAGCATTGCAGAACATGTTCCAAACAGGTATTATGGTATCCTTGTTGTGACGTTGTGTAACGCGAAACAAAATATTATAATATAAATATAACCTATATTTAAACAAAAATGCAGTATTCGACGACACACATTTTGAATTTGAAGCGGACCATTTCAATTTAACAAGCAAAATTTAAATTCAATTTACGAAGATAAAACATTATCAGACGTGGTTTTTGGCTAGATATAAGTATTATTCTGTAAATTCAACGTTGCCTAATAATGTCAAGCCAATAGATCAAGACGGCCCTTAACTGACTGCACCAGTAAAAAGCGGCAAAGCTACAATAAAGAAGAGAGATGGTGAGAAACTTGTTCGTGTTCTTTTTAATGGTTCACTAATCTTTTAACTCAACTAAACTGCGTATTTTCTGCGTGCTTACGCCTTTGGTAGCTAATGGGACACGTGGATCACCGGTGCCCCAAGGGCTATCACTTAACCCTAACTCATATGTCAGCACCCAGTTCTAGAGAACGTGAGCTACCGGTGAATATCTGAGAGTCGTATTACATGGTCTTCCTGGGGTTATTGTGATTTCGCTTCCCCTAAAGTACTCTTACCGTTCTTGTCCTACAAGACCTTAAGCATCTTACCTTGCTACCGTCTAATATGTACCATTGAGGAGCCCTCATTGCCCTAAGGCGTCAAAATATCATTTTGTAACGAATTTTAGCAAGACACTCCGCGAGACCTCAAATCGGGTATCGCGCCGACTAAACCCCCCTTTCGGTATTAATAAATTTGCGTATTAAGGTCCCTAAACCACGAAAAACATGTTTTTGATCTGTCTGTAAGTGGCATAGCTCAAAAACTCCTTATCCAACCGAATGTTGGTCAAAAATCAAAGATCATAGGGGAATGGAATGGTAACATTTTGGTAAAACTACAATGTGACGGCCTCACAAAATGGTAAACAAAATCATTAAGCAAATACATATCGAATGGACATCAAATTTTGCGCACAAAAATCAAGTGTTATAAAGGAAATGGTAAAGCTTTCGTCGTCTAATCAAATAGGAGTGTAAATCTCAAAAACTTCCCCGTGACGCCACTTGAGGATTTGTTTATAAGATCATCCAAAACTCTGAATAACCTTTTTTTTGTTCTTTTCATCAGTTATTTTCTGTGTCCAGAGGGACCCTCGTTGACCACAGCAGGAGGGTCCCAACCAGAACTAACCCAAAACGCAGTCCGATATTTAAAACACAATTACATACAAACTCATAGGTTTTGATATAAAAAAAAACATCGCCCGTCAGAAATGGAACCCAAGACCTTTTCAACGCAATTACAACGAACTTCGTTTATAGTCGAATATTTTCAATTCAAAACCATCATAAATTTAAGCAAATCGCCGCAAGTCTTGTGCCACAGTTCCAGAGACGTTTTTTAAGAATTACACACTTTTAATGAAATGTTTAAAAGTTCACTACCAAAAAACTCTTATCTAACTTAAAAACATAAAAACCCAGAGCAAAACAGGGGTAAAATTCTAAGGCGAATCCTGTATGTCAAAACAAAATGACGGCCTAATAATAAATGTTTAAATATTCGGTAAAATTCTATTTCCTGAAATAAAACCATCTTTTTATGGAGGAAAATAATAAATTACATCATTTATTTTTTATAAACCATGTAAATAAAGTAAAAAATAAATATAAAAATAACTTTTAAAAACTCAGTAAACTGGCTTTACCTGGAACCCTCGTTTTGAGCCCTTCTTCAGCACCCACTTATTTATTAATATGTATAGTACATATATAAATTATGTAATGTTTCATTCCCTTATTCCTTCATAAATGGAATGATTAATTTCGAGAAACGTTCCGGGTAAAGCCAACTTAGCGATTTTTTTATTTTTATATTAACTTTCTTAGTAAATATCAAGATGAATGCAGTTTAGTAGTTCTAAAGGTAATTTGAAGTTTTCTGAAAAATACTTAATCATTAAGAAATGATAATTTGATGTAAAGTTTTTGGCAAGGGTAAATAATCAAACATATTTTAAAAGAAATATTTTTACTTCTTAAACAGTCTTCTGAGAAAAAGAAAACATAAATACATCTTGACAGTTTTATATACGATTAAAACTATAGTATATACACTTTTTAATGCAGAATAATATTTAACAATAAATATATCAAAAAAGTACATACTTTTGGTACACTGAATTGCTCACTTAAGGATGAATCTATTTTACTGAAGAAGTATTTTCACATCATTTCCGATAAGTAATAAATACAATAAACCAAAGTTTATACAAACAAAAACCTAAAAATACAGATCTACTTATCAAAAAAATATGTGCAATTTGCAAAAAAAAAGTTTCGATATGATTCTTATTCATTATTTTATATGTATTTAAAGCATCTGGACCTGAGCAGTTCTAACAGGCGATGTGTATAATAAAAAGGGCATATTTTAATGTGCTATGACGAATGACCACAAAAATGTTAAAATATTTATTATATTTTAATTTAAATATTTCGTGTGATTCTTTAAGTATCTAGACCTTATCCAAGAGAAAAAAGCCAATGCCTTAGCAAGTGCTAATATGTTTAAGCGTGTGCAGAATTACTGTAGAGCAAAATCATAATAAGCAAAAATTAAGGAATTTACATAGTATCTCAAAAAAAAATACATAGTTTTGAAATTTCGTAAATAGAGAGTAAGCGATAAGAACAGCGGAAAACAAAGACTTGCTTCAAGTAAATATCCATAAGAACCTTTTTAAAGTGTGATGTTGTCCTAAAGCGCGGAACACAATGAAAGTTACGTCATTCGTTTCCGTCAAATTACGTCAAATTTCATTTTTCTTTCTGTATTTTTCGGTGTTTTCTTAGATACTTTTCTGAAATATAGGTTAAAAGCTGTTATATTTAGTTCCAGCTTTAAAATTATCACCCATTTTTGTACCAGAAATGTGTACTTTCTTTTAAGTTTCGTTTTTGTAGGCTAGTTTTTATTAGTTTTTACGTAAAACGAATACGGAAGCTCCATTGTGTTCCGCGTGTAATTAAGAATATTTAGTGAACATAATGATTTTCTCTATAGTGTTTACAATCATGTCCAAAACACATAAAAAATAGTTCTTAAAAATAAAGAAATAAAAGTTTTAAATAAAATATAGAAACATAGATAGAACACGGACTCTGAAAATCCAAAACTTTCATAACCTCATTTGTATCAAATTATCATTTAAATGATATCATTTTTATTGTTCGACTCTATTTTTATGTTAACTTTTACTAGTTTTCATAGTTGATGCTAAAAATTAACTAATTATTCATAATTAGCTAAAAGTGTCTTATGAATATTTACGAGAAACAAATTTTGGTTTGGAAACTGACCACTAGCACCAACCTAAAAAATAACGTCATGCCTTTTCAGTTCTATTATAAATTCTCGATTTCCACCTGTATTCTATAAATATATCTATGATATTTTTGAAAGTATCTCACTTTATCCATAAATGTAGCATGGGTCTGCAAAAGCGCATCCTTTTACATCAATTTCCTGCGATAAAAGTCACTAAAATGTTGATTAGTTTCTATTATAAAATATCGAGTAATAACCCATGTAAATACATCCCATGAAAAAAAGGAGTATTTCTATATTGCTCTACTTTTGAAAGACAAAAGAAATGCTTCGTAAGAGATTTATCTAATGAAAATATTTTTCCATCTAAAAAGAATAATTCGTATTACAAAGCTATGTAAATAAATGTTTTTTTATTTAAAATAAGAAAAAATCTAGAAAAGTTAATATGCTGAAGCTCAAACCACCTGAATAAAAAGAAGAAAGAAAGGTCAGACATTGATATATAAAATAAGATAAAGCCTCTTTTGGTAAACCTTCTGACTTTAAAATAACTAAGCCTTGAAGTCATTTTCAGTTGCAAGACTTCTTTATTCTTAGATGTGTTTTTGATTAAACTCACTATCACGAATTTACCTTTCACTTCTGGTTAAAAGTTTACCTTCTACTTAAGAACACTTAAAAATGGCATATTCCATGTTATCTACCGTTTATATAAAATTGAATTAAATTTAAATTATATCTGTTCGCTTTATGCAATAAACCAGCTGCTGTACATATAGAAGGGTGAATTTGTTGTTTCATTGCAAATACAGTGTGTCCCCGAATGGGCGTAAACATTATTATTTTGAATTTCAGGAGAAAAGGTTTGCTTGCCTTGACATTTCGAAAACTAAGTTGAAATCTGTCTTTTGAACAGATAAACATCTAAAATGGTTCCAAGAGTGAATAGCCCTTATTTTTATGGTAATTGAAATAATTTATAAAGGGAAGTTTTGCTTGCCTAGAATCTTTGAGAAGTACCTAATGTTGGAACATTTTTACAGGTTGTCCAAAAATTGAAAAATCTAAATTAAGATAAATAGGTCGACCTTGTTGGGAATGAATATGTAGATTTATTACAGTTGGTCAGAGATTCGGTCCGAAATAAACAAACGTTATTTAAAACCTCTATTCCTTTCCAAAAAAACTTTTTTTTATAAAATATTTCAATAACTATATAAATAAGGGTACTTTACTCTCAGGGTCATTTTATATTTTTATAACTTTTGGACAACCTGTATTTAAGGAGTGGATTTTGGGGGTTAAAACCTTTTTTTTTTTGGTTGTCTATATTATTTACGTTTAAAACTCACGTCCACTTAGGAAGAAAATATAAACACCGAGGACTCTCCATCTTCTCCTCGATTTTAGATTTTTAAAGAAACCCCCCACCCCCAAAAGCAATGTCTATATTCGCCACTCACCTGTATAACTCCAAGTCAGATTACAACATTAGTTTATGACACACTGTATAATATAGCTCGTTTTAGTCAATAACATTCATACCAATTTCGAAAAAAACTATAGTCCACCCAAATACACAGTATAGCTCGACAGATATCAAGTATACTAAGCGAAATAATGTACCATGGCCCACAATTCCAGAAGCCATACATACAGTAGAATTTAATTATTTTATAATCCAGAAGACTAGAATATATATAACTAGCTGCTCAATGCGGTATGCTTATATTGACAATATGTTTTAAGAACCATTCATTTCGTGTAAGTAGAATAAAGCAACATTTTAGTAATATTCTTAGTACTATTTGCTAATTCTATTAAAGTCCACTTTTTTATCGTCTCTAAAACAAACAGCGATTTGCCATATGTAGGTTAAAAATGTGCCTCACATAAGCAAGCGAATATTTATTGCCACGAATTTTATCTGCAAAATGTTTGCAAAGTATTTTGAGGCCGTTTTTTACCCGCATAATTCACGATTCATCGAAGTAAAGGTGTAATATTAAAGCTCACATTGCTACATAATTTACAGAAAATATAAAGAACATGTTGCAAAACCACTAGAAAACGTAATAAATTAAACTGCCTATTTTGCGCCCTTTATTTTACACCCCTTTACCAGATCGATGGGACTAGAAACGCATTTTGTGAAAATTCAAATCATTTATCTCACATACTCAACGGCATACACTAACTGCGCTTATTATTAAAATCACATTTATCTACAACTATACTTAATTCATTAATACTTTTCTCGAGCAGTTTTAGATTATCTAACGTGTTGCAACTATTTCTCTTTTTTTCTTTTTCGCTCGGTTCCTCATTGTTGCTTACATTACTGGTGTCCAAATTACTTGGATTTGTATGTTCGTTGTCTTTCGAATGTTTAGCTTTATCAGACACAGACGACTCATCTTGGGGAGGTTCTTTAGAAGTTGAAGGCCTACTTTCTGGAACCGACTTTTCAACTTTCTCAGATTTATCTGAAATAAAAAAAAACAAAATAATGTATAGACCGAACTACGTGAAGGTCGAGTTTATCATTTATCAATTATTGGAATTTTCGGCATTAAAAGTTCAAAAAGTAATAACTAAAATTGGTATTCGCTTTTTTGGAAGAGCAATTTTAGAACTGCTGATTCCTTTTAGTTACTTACATATAAGTGTGACATAATTCGCTCTTTTACGTTTAAAAAAAATGTGGATATATCGCAAAAAAAAATACCTCTATAAGTAATTGATAAAAGTGAACATATGTGTGAAACCGTCCAATTTATTTTTTATAACACATGGTTAACCTACCTTTGGTTACTTGTACACTGTTGCCACCAAATGCGATAGACAATCGGAAATATGACAAAGAATAGAAAATCGTACATTAAATACAATAATTGCAAGAGTAAAATTACTGGAATAACTTGCACTAGACAAGGAAGTTAATTCGGTTAAAGGGAAATCAGGTAGAGTAGAGGCTGAAGAAAGGAGTGGTAAGTTATTGATTTAGAAGCACAAAATGCCACTAAGGACATTGAAAAGATATTTCGAAAACTTAAATTTGAAACACACAATGGTAATTTTATAGTGAAAACATTACCAAATAATGTGCACCGTAAATCAACCTTGGTCCAATTTAAAACCATGGAACTGAAGAATGAAAATATGGATTTGAGAAAGAATATTGGAAAACTAGTTTCTCAGGACTGTGGAATACAGGGAGCGACCAGGAAAACCTCCTTTACTTAATTATATCAGAGACCCATTCAGCTCGGAAATTAAAGAATCATGTATTCCGCTACGTTTGGTGTAAAATGGGTAGAGTCTATGCACGAAAAAGGAATAATCAGAAAGTTAATAAAACTTTTAGTAAAGAACAAGTTGAAAACATTGTAAAAATTATCTAAGTACGATAATTATACAAATTTAGAATATTGAGATATCACAGTTTCAACTATTCGATTAGTATATTAGATGATATGAAACAAAATAAAATTAAATCCATTATTATAGATATACCAAATATTAACACAACTAAATAGAACCAAAGTGACTTCGGATAAATAATAAAATTTCGGTTAATCCGAATTTTTTTTATAAAATATGTGTTTAGAATGCATATATCATTAAAGGCATTTATGAAATATTTTATTACCAGTTATATATTTATTAAAAAAAAACTCAACATTTTTTTGAACATTCAATATGTACATACATTCATACATGATATGTTAAATGCAACGTAAAATAAAAAATGTGTAAGCCATTTTCTTCTTTAGTTTAAGATCTTAAAAATTATGTAATTTTGTACTGCTCTCGTTTAGCACTATTTCTGTTTTTGTCTGCAATGTCTCTCCAACGTTTGATAAGAAGAACGTCTACGGCAATTGCATTTTCTTGCTGTTCTACATAAGTTAACGCTTTCTCCAGGGCCTCTAGTCCTTCTAAATGCGACATTTTTACTGGAATATTTTCAGTGACTTCTACTTCGTCATCACTCTTTATTTCATTAGTATTTTTGCAAACAGATTTAATTAATTCTTAACCATTCACAAACTTCTGTTTCTGTAAGATTTTAACATCGTGATATTTTGGTGATAATTTGAAGTAAACTTTTGTCTTAGTCGGACTCTGCATCTGTTAAATGTATCTCCTCTTGTTGAATCAATTTTCACGAAGATTTTTTCCAGGGTACTACTCTTTAATTGATTCCAGGCTGAAGCTATCCAATATACAACATTTTTCAAGTTTATCTTCGATGAGACAGCAAACGCCTAAAATTACGTTTTAAATTTTCCAGCACACCCTGATCCACAAGCTGAATGAGAGAAGTTACAGCAGGAGGCAAAAACATTGCATTTATTTACCAATTTTCAAGTTGCTCCATATTTGGGTGAGTAGGGGCATTGCACAGTAACAAAACACATTTTCTGGGGTATCCTTGTTCTTTAAAAAAACTTACTTTGGGAACGAAATCTTCAAAAAATTATTTTTTAAATAGATTCGCATTCAACATGACACTTTTTTATTGCTATACAAAACAGCAAAAACATTGCGATGAATATTCTTAAAGGCTCGTGGTTTTGCTGACTTTCCGATACGTAATAATGGAAGTTTGTGTCTCCCAGAAACATTAGCGCACGCAAGACCAGTGATAGGTTCATTGCTACGCTTGTAACCAGGTGCTCCAACTCCCGTTTTTGAAGCTAAGGTACTTGACGGCAACATTTTGTAGTTCTAGCAGGTTTCGTCACAATTGAAGATTTGGTCTAGTTGTAAGTCATTTTCTTTCATAAGCTTCACAAAATTATCTGCAATTTTTTTTGCGGCAGATACATCGGCAGATAACTTTTCTCCACGGACTTTTAGTTGACGTCACAATTGTAGATTTGATCCGGTATTAAGTCATTTTCTTTCATAAGCTTCACAAAACTACGTGCAATTTTTTTTTGCGGCAGATACATCAGCCGATAACTTTTCTCCACAGAGTTTCAGTTGACGTAGACCATGTTTTTTTCCATCAGTCTAGCCATCCATAACCTGCAGAAAACGGAATGACGGGCACCTTTTCGCTTAGACTAACTGCTTTTTGTTTTAAAATGGTCCCTGAAATTGGTATTCCACGTTATCGATTCTGTGTAAACCATAAAAATAAAGAATCATCCACGTTTTCGAATTCAACTCTTTTCATTATCTAATAATATTAAATATCAATTCTAATAAAGCCCAATCAACACCAGACTGTACTGAAAATAGTAATTTAACTACTATAAAGTACAATAAACTGACTTACTTACTAAACTTAGAAATCGGGAAACGGTATGTAAAAGAAAATTTTTACATATTTCAGAAATATCTCAATCAATCAAAAACTAACAACATGTAAAATAATAAAGTAAAAAAATCAAAACTATCAATCAGTTATGGAATAATGAACTTATACAACAGTACATTACAAGATAAATGAAAAGACGACGTCTTAAAGATTATACCATAGAACTCAACAATATTAAGATAATTAATTAAAGAAGCAACCAATGAAAATAATTTTAATAAAACAGGTAAAATAAAAATATTAACCGAAAGTGGAGTCACCTTCTCAAATGACGTTGTTAATGCAAACTACTGCAACAACAAAATCAAGCAAATATGTATCCTTTTAAGCTTGCCTACAAACTTAATGTATGCTCTCTATATGTACTCTGCATAAACCCTTTATATTACTTACCGTCATTACAATCCAACTTAGTGATCTCTACCTTGACTTTGCTCAGCAATGTTTTCAAGGTGTTTTTTAGGATACCCGAAGGTTTTCCTTCGGGACTTTTATATACTAAAATTAGTGCTCTTAAATCGCCTACTAGCCTTTTGGGATTCTTCATTATATCCAATGAATTTATAGACCCATTCAATGAGTCTACCATCGAGTCTATCATCCTTAAAGTCTGTTCGCTTAAAACGTGAGCAGAAACCTAAAAATATACAGGGTGTAAATTAATGCATGCATGTACCAGCAGGTAAGAAAGGGTATTAAATTGTTCTTTTTTTTTTCGTTTTTTCGATACACCTCGTATATTCCGAGAGATATTTAAATTAAATTCCTTATTCTGCTCTATAGCTTTTTGGTCTCTTAGAATTTTTTGATGTATTTGATCGTTCGGAAGTTATTTAGCAAATGAAAATAAACATTTTGCTAAATAACTCTTAAACGGCGCGAAAAATATCAAAAAAATTTAAGAGACCAAAAGTTACAGAATATAGTGAGGAATTTGATGTAAAAATAGCCAATGATATATTAAAAAGGTAAATATAAATAAGCAAAACTCACAACACGATTTTTGTCCATAGACGTTATTATAGAAAGACAATGATGATTTTTATATTGTCAGTTTTTAACTTCACTGATTTTCCCTATCATTTCAAGTCAAATCGAAAAACGCTGTCATAATATTACATTTAATTCAATATTTTTTAATTTATTTTTACCTTACTAATTTATTAATTGTTTTCTTTTTCTTAAATAGATAATGCAAAAAAAAAGTTTTTTCGCCTCACAATTTATGGCTTGGTATTATTTTACTTTTTATGGCATTCAAAAAATGTGTAGATATATTGCACGGTAACGATCAATCCAGATAAATACCAAATAAAAGTCATATACTATTATTATTATTTAAGCTAACTAATACTTACCTTAGGAAAAAATGCCATTAAAAATTCATAAATAACATCTATACTTAAAGCATAGCGCTCATCCAGCAGTATTGCGTCGACATAGTCCACAAAATAGTTACAAGATGTTAACATGTTTATATATTTTCTGTCAATATGCTAAAATATAAGAATAAAATTACGGATGCTTTAAAAATTTGGAATTTCTAAATTTTAAAATTCTAATAAATCTTTTTTGACGCGTTTTTAAAGCAATCGTGGACAGAATAGTATACAGGTTAAAACATTCAATGTTTTAAACTATTTTTCATTATATATATATATATATATATATATATATATATATATATATATATATATATATATATAATATATATATATATATATATATATATATATATATATATATATATAAATATATGTATATATATAAATATATATATATACATATATGTTGATTTTTACTCCTTCACGGATGGAAAAATACAATGTGTTTTCATTCCGGGTGTACATCCGTTCACTACTGTCGTTCTGAAAAGAACAGTTTTGCTGACGTTTCGCCAAAATCACATTTGGCATTTTCGAAGCTTTCTTTCTCGCGTCCGAATAGAGACTCTCTATTCGGACTCTATATATATAAATCTATATATAAATATATATATATATTATTTTGAGTCTAGCGGTCCGTGGGAAAAAAAAAGAAGAATCTCTTTTTATATTAAGTGCTCAATATTTCGCCAATGTTTATTAGCTTCATCAGGAGCAAAAGATGGTAGAGTCAATAATTTTTAAATTTTAACATTTTTACGTTACAACAGCTCAAATAATGTCAAACTTAAGATAAAAAAAAGAGTTTCTTCTTTTTTTTTCCCACGGACCGCTAGACCCGAAATAAAACCTCTTTGTAATTTCTGTACGGTCAAGAATACTTAACTTATATATATATATATATATATATATATATATATATATATATATATATATATATATATATATATATATATATATATATATATATATATATATATATATATATATATATATATATATATATATATATATATATATATATATATATATATATATATATATATATATATATATATATATATATATATATATATAAATATATATATATATATATATATATATATATATATATATATATATATATATATATATATATATATATATATATATATATATATATATATATATATATATATATATATATATATATATATATATATATATATATATATATATATATATATATATATATATATATATATATATATATATATATATATATATATATATATATATATATATATATATATATATATATATATATATATATATATATATATATATATATATATATATATATATATATATATGTATATATATATGTATATATATATATATATATATATATATATATATATATATATATATATATATATATATATATATATATATATATATATATATATATATATATATATATATATATATATATATATATATATATATATATATATATATATATATATATATATATATATATAGATTCTTTATAATTTCACGGCTGTTTGAAAATGAAATGGACAACACGAAATAGCGGGGTTGCAGCCTAATAATCCTATTGATGTTACTGGGACATTAAATAGATGACTCTATTTACTTTGTGAAAGCTTTCGGATTTATTTTAATCCTTCCTCAGTCACACTACAAAATGGTTTGTTAATATAAAGTAAATTATTAAAATATTTTAGACTTACTGTAAGTGAGGTTACAAATATAAACAGCTATCCAATAGGAAATTCATTTCTGTGAATGAAAGGAACACCTCTTTATATAAGTATTTAACACAAAACAAACAGACTGGAAAAAACAATAACAAAAATTTTTTTTTTTTTTTTTTTTTTTTGATTACACACGAAACCGTTGAAAGGTAGGTTTCCAATCTATTCGACCGGAGTCGAGGCTTAACTAGAATATTAAGAATAAAATATGTGCACCTATTTGTTTCTTTTTTAGATAGCAAAAAAAAAAATAATCCTTCTTTTGTGTTTTGAAGGCCAGGACGATTATTTGGTTTTAAGGTTTAATAAATTGCTATATATTATATTGAGATTCTGTATATCCGATTTTTTATTCATCGGGTTTTCCTGATTATTTATGTGCACCATTTCGAGAAAATTTCTTTTAAAATAATTAATTTCACATTCGAGAATCTCCGCCTCTGCGAAATTTGCTGAATGACCTGTGTCTCTTACGTGTTGGGAAAGGGCACATGCTTCGGGTTTTATTCTTATATCACTTTTATGAGATATTATTCTATCTTTTAGAGGCCTTGAGGTTTGCCCTATGTATTTTTTATTGCAATGTAAACAATCTATTTTATATACTACATTTGATTTGTTATGCCTTTTTGTTTTATCTTTAAGAGAACTAAAAAGTTTGCTCGTAGGTTTAACGGCTTTATTGGCTATAACAATATTTTCTTTTTTGAATATGTTCGCTAATTTAGGGGTTAATTCCTGAACGTATGGAAAGGAAACATACTTTTTTATTATTGGAGGGCTAGTAGAAACAGTTGGTGAATTGTTTGGTACTATAGTGTCAGTTGAATAGATTAATTTCTTTAGCAGGCTTTGAGGGTAAGAGTTGTCCAATAGTAGGTTATTTAGACGTTTTAGATTTTGATCCTTTAATGACTGATGACAGATTGACAAAATTCTATTTTTTAGGCCAAGTATGAGGTTTATTTTCATTTTTTCGGAATGGTATGAGAAATAATTTAAATATCTACCTGAGCTGCTTGGTTTTATGTACCAGTCCAATATAATTTTATTACTGTTGGTTCTAATAAGTCTTGTATCTAAAAATGGCACACTTCTCTCAGATTCCATTTCAATTGTGAATTTAATGTACTGATTATAATTATTGAAAATATTGAGTAGCTCTGTTTCGCTTCCAATCGGAATGGCGCAAATTAAATCATCAACATATTTTTTTAAAAAGGGTATTTCAAAGTTCAGCTTTGGGATGCAATCGTATAATAAATCATCCATTACGTATTGCGCTAAAATGGGAGACATTTTTGAGCCCATAGGGGTTCCGAAAACTTGTTTGTAAAATTGATTGTCAAAAGAGAAACAGGTATTGTTAAAAACAAATTCTATTATTTCTAAGAAGTTTGATTGATTTAAAGAACAGTGATTTTTGATTTTGGACCAATTTTTTTAATACTAACTTTGACTAATTCTAATGGGATATTGGAAAATAAAGACGTAACATCTAAGCTTATAATGTGGTAATTTTCCGGTAGCTGAAACTCGTTAATAAAATTTGCAAAATTAAAAGAGTCTGCTATGTAGTATTCGTTATTATAATCGTATGCAGTGTTTAAAACCTCTGTAATAAAACCAGCTAGTTGAGCAGTTGGGGAATCTATGGAGGATATTATTGGTCTAAGAGAAATTGTGGGTTTATGTGTTTTTGGCAAACCGTAAAACTTGGGGCAAATAGAGTTATAAATCATCAATTTTTTCGCAGTAGCGTCCGATAGTTGTTTTGATTTTTTCAATTTTGAAATTATTTGGTTGGCTTTTTGTTGAATTGTAGATGTAGGATCGCGTGGAATTTTTTTGTAATAAACTTCGTCACTAAGTAAGGACATAGCCAGTTGTAAATATTGTTCTTTGTAAATTGCGACCGTGACGTTGCCTTTGTCAGATCTCGTAATGTAGATATCTGGGTGTTGTTTTAAAAAAATCTTGGTTTTATTATACCATTTAGTTGTCTCTGAGAAAGTAACCTCTTCTGTATGAAAATAATTGGTGATGACATTGGCCGCCTGTGCACTGTAAATATTTTTTTCACGCATATTGTCTACGTGTGATATTGTTAATTCAACGTCTGCTAAAATATGTGGGACTGAAACGTCCTTTTTGGAAACGGGGAGACAAAACTTGGGCCCTAATGATAGGATATTTTTTGCTTCTGTTGGAAAAACGACAGGTGTAAGATTTTTGAACCAACAGTCCTTAATTTTAATGCGATTTAATTTATTTGATTTAAGTTCGTCAATCTTTTTAAGATTGTTGCTTTTTGTCTTGTAAAAAGCCTGGTTATACACTATATTTTGTCTCCGGAAAAACTCAAGATGAATGTTTATAGGTATATTTTCCTCTATTCTCAGTCGATATGTGCTAAGTGCCTTTTCCATTCTTTCAACATTTCCGTGTGTTATCTTAATCTCTAAATTTAAAATCTTACGGCTAAGTTTGTTTCTAAAACTAAAAATCATCTGTCCAGTTCTTCCTTCTTGGACATTCACGAGGCCTGTAACTCCTTTGATTTGATCGGTAATATGCCTAGGGGTTAACCCAAGACGTCTGCACTGGAGAAGAAATATCTTCCTATTTTTCAGCGAAGCTAGTTTGATGTTGAGTTTTGCCCAGTTTCTCAAGTAATTTGCACAATTTAAACCATATGTAGTAGAAATTTCCTGGTAAAACCCCATTCCTGATTAACAGATTCTTTATAATTTCACGGCTGTTTGAAAATGAAATGGACAACACGAAATAGCGGGGTTGCAGCCTAATAATCCTATTGATGTTACTGGGACATTAAATAGATGACTCTATTTACTTTGTGAAAGCTTTCGGATTTATTTTAATCCTTCCTCAGTCACACTACAAAATGGTTTGTTAATATAAAGTAAATTATTAAAATATTTTAGACTTACTGTAAGTGAGGTTACAAATATAAACAGCTATCCAATAGGAAATTCATTTCTGTGAATGAAAGGAACACCTCTTTATATAAGTATTTAACACAAAACAAACAGACTGGAAAAAACAATAACAAAAAATTTTTTTTTTTTTTTTTGATGATTAGCGCAATACGTAATGGATGATTTATTATACGATTGCATCCCAAAGCTGAACTTTGAAATACCCTTTTTTAAAAAAATATGTTGATGATTTAATTTGCGCCATTCCGATTGGAAGCGAAACAGAGCTACTCAATATTTTCAATAATTATAATCAGTACATTAAATTCACAATTGAAATGGAATCTGAGAGAAGTGTGCCATTTTTAGATACAAGACTTATTAGAACCAACAGTAATAAAATTATATTGGACTGGGATATAAAACCAAGCAGCTCAGGTAGATATTTAAATTATTTCTCATACCATTCGAAAAAAATGAAAATAAACTATACTTGGCCTAAAAAATAGAATTTTGTCAATTGTCATCAGTCATTAAAGGATCAAAATCTCCAAAACGTCTAAATAACCTACTATTGGACAACTCTTACCTCAAAGCCTGCTAAAGAAATTAATCTATTCAACTGACACTATAGTACCAAACAATTACTCAACTGTTTCTACTAGCCCTCCAATAATAAAAAGTATGTTTCCTTTCCATACGTTCAGGAATTAACCTCAAAATTAGCGAACATATTCAAAAAGAAAATATTGTTATAGCCAATAAAGCCGTTAAACTCACGACAAAACTTTTTAGTTCTTAAAGATAAAACAAAAAGGCATAACAAATCAAATGTAGTATATAAAATAGATTGTTTACATTGCAATAAAAATACATAGGGCAAAAACCCCTCAAGGCCCTAAAAGATAGAATAATATCCTACAAAAGGATATAAGAATAAACCCGAAGCATGTGCCCTTTCCCAACACGTAAGACACAGGTCATTCAGCAAATTTCGCAGAGGCGGAGATTCTCGAATGTGAAATTAATTATTTAAAGAAATTTTCGAAATGGTGCACATAAATAATCAGGAAAACCCGATGAATAAAAAATCGGATATACAGAATCTCAATATAATATGCAGGCAAATTATTAAACCTTAAAACCAAATAATCGTCCTGGCCTTCAAAACACAAAAGAAGGATTATTTTTTTTTGCTATCTAAAAAGAAACAAATAGGTGCACATATTTATTCTTAATATTACTAGTAAGCCTGACTCCGTAGAATGCATTGGAAACCTACCTTTCAACGGTTTCAAGTGTGTAATCATCAAAAAAAAAAAAAAATTTTTTGTTATTGTTTTTTCCAGTCTGTTGTTTGTTAAATACTTATATAAAGAGATATCCTTCATTCACAGAAATGAATTTCCTATTGGATAGCTGTTTATATTTGTAACCTCACTTACAGTAAGTCTAAAATATTTTAATAATTTACTTTATATTAACAAACCATTTTGTAGTGTGACTGAGGAAGGATTAAAATAAATTGGAAGGCTTCACAAAGTAAATGAGTCATCTATTTAATGTCCCAGTAACATCAATAGGATTATTAGGCTGGTACATATATTCGTGTTGTCCATTTATATATATATATATACATATATATATATATATATATATATATATATATATATATATATGTATATATATACATATATATATATATATATATATATATATATATATATATATATATATGTATATATACATATATATATATATATATATATATATATATATATATATATATATATATATATATATATATATATATATATATATATATATGTATATATATACATATATATATATATATATATATATATATATATATATATATATATGTATATATACATATATATATATATATATATATATATATATATATATATATATATATATATATATATATATATGTATATATATACATATATATATATATATATATACATATATATATATATATATATAT